>NJET01000021.1:0-208878 GCA_002591415.1 Ophiocordyceps australis | reverse complement strand
TTTATATAGTATTTATAGGCCTATAAGCTATATATACTATAACTTAGTAATAAGTAAAATACTATAAATAAGAGCACACGGTACTAGTATATTATTATAGTATATATACACTATATAAATATCGGTATAATTTAACGCAATATTAGACCCTACTTCTAGCGATATACCCATTTAATATAGTTATATTATGTAACAATTATAATATAACCTATATTGTGGATCCTCGAGTGGGCGGCTAGGTAGTAGTAGGTATTCGGTACCTCGCTATATCTTGTGCCATTTCATCGTCTATACGAATACGATGCCGTTGTGATGTTCGGCAATCATTCATGTCCTTCAGACCTTAACTTAATAATTGCAAACTTTGCTAGCACAGCTTTGCAATCAAAACCCCTCGCATTTGCATTCCATCAATCCTTCTCTTTCAACTACACCGCTGCTGCGCCCAAGCATCGCCACACCAAACTCCATCTCTTCATCCCGAAGTTTTGCCATTCACGGATCTGCCCGTGCGCCCAGCCCAGCGCCACCCACCAGCCACTTGTTGAAGTGCAATCAATCTTCGCTTGCACGCTCTCACTCGCACTCTCACTCGCACTCTCACTCTCACTCATTCATTGGATGTTCACTGGCATCATGTTTAGGCCGCCATCTCAGCTTGCTGCATCCCACCCGACAAAAACGTAGTCACTAGCTTTCTTTCAGATTGCTTCTACTCAAAGCTCATCTATGCTCACCTCTTCCTTTCACCTCATCTCGACACGCACGATTTTGACATTGGACCGACATGGCTCAGGCTGATTCCCTCAGCGGCGCCCATCGCATCCGCTCCCTCACCGACAACGACGCCATATACCACGCATTCGACGCATATCCCTGGACCAAAGACACAGCCTTTCTGGTATTCATTTCGCCCCCTCGTCAGCTTCTCTCATCAATTCAGAGCTCACAGCCATTCAATTACAGGCCGGCCTCGCTGCCATCTTAGGCGAGCCCAGTGCTGCCTCTCAGCACCCTCAGCCTTCACTCCCAGACATTGCAACCCATGCCCGCATCTTTTACTACACCCAGCGTGTTGGCGTCCAAATCGATTTCACAAGCTATCAAGCATGGCTGGCTCATCACCCCGACCACACGCCTCCAAACGTCATCCCTTCCGCCTACTCGTCCACTCACGACCAGCATCAGGGTCCAGAACCCAACGACTCTGACGGCGCTTCATTTGCCTTGCCGTGGCAGCAAGCTGCTCCAAAGGCTGACTTGTACATTGACCGCACCAACTCTGCCCCTGGTTCGGCCGAGCCGAGCTATCCCATGGGCTTTGCTGAGATGCTTAAGCTTTTGCAAGAGGGTAAACCTGTTCCCGGCATACGTCAGATACCCAATACCCTCGCTAGGAACCCAGTGAGTTGTCAAATCATTTGTCACTCTTTGAAGGAAAAAGCAACTCTGGGACTAATAATTTTTTTAGTCTGTGAAGCCAGTCGGCTCTCGCTCCGCGCCTAGAAAGCCATGGGAGAAATCACAGGCCTCGCCGTCCCCTGAAGAAATGAACCTAACCAAGGCTCTTGACCAAGAATTTCCCCCGCTCGATACAGATGCGCCCAAAACTCCTTCAGAGCCTCCTGATGTTCAAGTATAACCTCTTCAGGCCAACTATCCAAGACATTTACGCATATAGTATTCATCAAACACATTTCATTGAGCCCTCTTTTCGTTCAAGGTGGGCCTCTGTTGCTGGTCATCAGAATTGGTTATACATGTCGCCACTCATATCAACGCAAATCTGCTACGCAAAGGCATTACATAGTGACGCCAACAGAAGAAAAGGGAGAAAAAAACACGTCAAAGAAAACAAAATTCTATATTAAGAGTCTTAGCTAGGTAATTGGAACAATTCATGTCGCATCTTCCCCTCATACTCTCAGCTGCATCCTCGAGTATTGCCTGAAGCATGAAATCAGATATAACTTTCCACGCAGTCCTAGACACAGCGGTTGGCTTTCTGCTCTAAGACTTTCTTTCATAAGGGTTTCGTCCACTGTATATGCCATTCTCAATGCAGGTTCCGAGTCGGGCGACAACCAAAGCTCCTCGAATCAAAGCTCATGCCAGCGGGCTCTTTTCTTGGATTTCGCCCATGAAGCCCAATGAGCCCATTGGTTTTGAAAACAAGGATACCCTTCTCGCTAACAACTGCACTCCTCCATATTGCAAAATTCATAACCATGAAGTGTCCAATGCACCCAGGCAAGCAGTAGCCAGCCAGGCGTAGGATGACGTGTGATCTGTAAATTACCTGTGCAGGAAAATGTGCCTAAGAAAAAGTCGACAAATTGTTATTGGTCTCGGTCACCTTGTCGAGAAGAAAGAGAGGCAAAAATCAAATAGAGCAAGTGACGACGAGTGCCTCTTTCAGGCACCTTGGAAACTCAGCCAAAGAGATTCAATGAATGACCGTCAGAGGCAGAGTGTAGAGGCCGGCAAGCTAAGGTTACCCGCCAGCATAAGCCTAACCAGACGACTCAGCGGTAAGTGCTTCCAAAACGCGGCCCTGGTCCCATGCGAGTGCTCATTCCGGGTCCAACGCCTGGTCCTGGTCGCGTCGTGACGGCGTGATTGGTGCACAGCATGCCAACACGTGAGCCAAACTTGGATCCTCGTAGTGATACCATGTGCTTCCGAATATGGGCCGCCACAATTTCGCGATGCTGGGGCGAAGCGTGGTTGAGGATCCACTGGACAAGATAGTTGCCGTATTGGTCGCTGGCAATGTCAATCAAGGGAATCCTAGTGCGGTCGCGACGGCCCTCGCAGACTTTGTCCAGGTATCTGCCCAAGAAGTCTGTGCCGCCTATCTTGAGACACTTCTCCACAACCTTGGAGGCAAACTGGTCAGTGCTATACTCGGCCGCATAGCGAATGACATGGTCTATGGCACGGCTCCGATCCGGGGGAGCCCCGTGTTCGCAAATATGCTGGATGCACCAGTTTCCAAACTGGCCGTGTGCCACAATGTCAATATTGGCCAGAACCTCTTCAATGCAAGGGCGCTATCAAACACAGGTCAGTATCCAAATTTGAGTCACACCTTCCTGCTTCACTCCCTCACCTTGTCCTCTTCAAGGCAGTTCTCAAAGATGTTCTGCACCACCAGGCTGCCGGTCTCACCAAGAGCAACCTCGTGCCACATGCCCCTCAAGGATTCGTTGACAAATTTCATGATCTGAGGGGGTGACTCGATCCAGCGAAGCTCAAAGAGCTTCTGCCAGACGTGGCAGGCATAGCGGTGAATCACCGTCTCCGGGATGCGTCGGAGGAGCTCATGCACCATGATGGATTTGTAGTCCTCGGGCACCGAGTCGAACGCTTTCTGCACCACATGACATCCAAAAGGGTCCATCGAAAGGTTCAGCGTGTTGCCTCGAATGGCCTGAGCGATCTTAATAACTTGCTCTGGAGTGCCATGCTCAAAGCAGCGCTGCACCAGAAAATTGCCAAATCTGTTGACCATCAAAGGATATGCCTGAGCCACAATGGCTTCGACAATCTCATACTTTTGCTCTGGGCTACCAACCTTGAGCTTCTGCTGAAGGAATATGGAAGCTTGCTGATCATTGTTGCAAACAATCTTGTCCACAATATACTTCCAATTTGCGCTGACGTTCTTGTCAAGCAATCGACGATAGTTGAGAGGCTCCGTCGCGGGAAGATAGGTCGGTCCCTCAGCGGGCATCGCCTTTGTCTGTCAGTGTATCCGCCATCCTAGACAGACGCTGTATACGCACCTCAGCCTTCCAAGCAGCTTTGGAGGTGAACTCAGACGCATGGGGCGAGAGAGGAGTTCCGATGGGCTGCTGCTGGTATTGCGGATACATACTCATCCCCATGGGAGCAAGACCAGGTGGTACATTCATTGCACCGGATGGAATGGGGCCTGTCATGGAGTCGTAATGATTGACAGGAGCGCCTCCAATCCCACCGAACCCATTTCCAAAGTGATGTGGTGCGCTGAGACGATGATCAAATCGGTTACCCCGACGGCCTCCAGGAGGCCGCACCAGAAGGTCGGCGTCGGGTGCAAGGCGCTCCCCTCGATAGGCATCCATGACCGGATACGGTCCGCTAGGATCCACGTATCCTGGGCCAAAGCTGCGTCCGCCAATCCAGGGAGCGGACGATGGCTCATTCATAGGCGCCTGAACCCCGTTAGTGAAGGAGGATTTGGCATTGCCCCAAATTCCGCGTGGTCGATTGAACGTCGTTGCCGACAGAGCCTCGCTGGTATCTGACTGGGCATCATCAGCGGCAACCCAGGTTGCCTCGCGAGAAACAGCGGGCAAGACCCTTGGCATGCCAAGAGCTGCAACATCAGGCTGAGACTTGGTCGATCGAGACTTGAGCTCTTGGTCCAGCTTGGAAATCTTGTTTTGGGCGTGCGCAAGCTGCAACTTGAGCCTGAGAACTTCTTCTGCCTCAGAGCGTGAATCATCAAGCGAGGCGCTTGCAGGACGCGTCGTTGGCGCCGTGTTGGAAAAGGCATCCGTGGCAGGCGTGATTGGGAGCGAGTTGCTCGATGACCCATGGTCTCCGCTTCTCGAGTACATATTGTTCTCTTCCTCAGATGCCTTGAGTGCCTCGTTTTGGTGGTGCATCACCAACTGTTGCTCCGTAAGCCGGGCCAGCATACTGTCCATAGAACGAGAATCGTCCGCCACAGCAAGATCCTGGTCGATTAAAACAGCATTAGCCCCAGCCGTCAATTGGCATGGCATGACGGGTAATTAGCGACCTTTTGAGCAGCTTGGTTGGCGAGTTTTGACGTGGTCAAAGCCGTGATGCTCTTTCTGAGAGCAGAGTTTGGAGCCTTGCCCTGCATCAGGGATCAATTAGTCGTGGGTAATTTGATCACGATGGCTGAAGAGGCGTCTGAGCGACGAGTTTGACTTACGCCACCATGTGCCGCAGCCGGATAACCCTTCTCCACAGCCTGCATCTCAATGTCTTCGTTGCACAAAGAGATGGAAATAGGAGCTCCTCCCTGAGGAGTCGATGCAGAGGATTCTATAGTCGACATGAGAGCAACTGTCAACAAAGTGACCCACGACCAAACGAAAATCGCCGAAACGGAAATGGAATAAGATGATGGAGATGGCACACTGGCAAAGAGATCTCCAAGATCAAAGAGGGTGAGAGCGCGCAAAGGCCAAGCGTGGGTGCAAGAGAAGAGAAGAGAAGTCTCTGTGACGAAGGGCGGTCGGGCTCATGGGTCAAAGAAAGCTGGAGAGAAAAGAGTGGCGGTGTTAGCCGATTAAAAGGCAACGAAGTGGCAGCCGCGAACCTCACGTGCCGTGACGTCGAAAGAGGCACCTGCACCAAGAGAAAGCGACGCAAGAGAAGGCGACAAACACACAGGAGTGGGTGGTGGTTGGCAGTGAAGTCGGGGATCAAAGAGTGGCAGATTGGTTGGGTGGGTGCCGACAAGAGAGAGGAAAGAGAGTCGACCAAGAGCCTTTGACAGCTCACGTGCAGCCATTCATCGTCTTGGCCAGCGGCAGAAGCCCTACTTTGGAGGTACCTGACTAGATTGTGGGCGCTCTTGACCTACTACTACTACTACTACTACTAGGTAGCGGCACACATGGGCTACATTGATCCATCTCAGCTCTCGCTGCACTTACCAGCTCGACTCTTGAGCGATTGGCACTCTCAAGGGCATTGGGCTGCGCTGGACCAGACGAACGCAGCTGGACGGCAGCTTGCCCCAGACTGTGGCCATGTGTTCGTCCACGCTGCAGCCACTTTGGATGAATAGCTGCCTAGACTGTTCACAGTTGCAGCTCGTGACCGAGGCCTTTTTTTCTCCAACTTGTAGAATGGGTAAGAAAAAAACATTGCGCAGCTGGCGGATGATTGGTGGCTTGCACATTTACTTTCCCTGCAACAATTGCTGTGGCCTTGACAGCAGTAGCAGCAGCGTACAAAGTGACATGGAGACAGGAGACCAGGCTTGCTAGCCGCTGCGGCAAACACAGGCACCTCTTACCCCCAAACGCAAAACAAGAGAGGTAGAGGAAGTAATCAGCCACGACAGTTGCCGAGCTGAGAAATGCAGCTCGCGATTGATCTTTTCCCGGGCAGATGGTCAAATAACGGCGTCCTTCGACGCTCCTCGACTTCAAGGACGCTTAAGTAAATTACCAATCGAGGTATCTGGCTGATGTCCAGTTCCTTCCTAGTTCCCATGTCTCCAAAGAGCCTCTATCTGTAAAAAACATGGTTGGAACTCTTCTACGTCGTCATCGTTCCAAGCAGCTCGCTCTGCACACACACCATTGTTGCATTACTTCTTGGTGTCTATACATTCATTAGTTGTGGGCCCCAGAATCAGCCAAGATTACTCACATGGGGCCGGCGGGCTTCTCTTCTTCTTGGGAGCATTCTTTTCACGCATCTTGAGCCTAAGGGGTTGCATCTGTCAGTATTTGAACCAACAGTCGCTTGGTGCTAGCCCTACTCCTCAAGGTGTTCTAATCGATCCTCTACATTATCGTCCCACGTCTCGAGGTCTGGGCCAAATTCGCGATTGACATCATCAATAGAGGCCGTCTTTCGTGGGTAGTATGCTGCCAAGGCAGGCCCTCTAAGGCGTTGTCGGAGGACCTTGTTTCCCGTGCGGGTTCCTTCGGGATTGTACACGGTAGCAAAGATCTTGCATTGCGCCTGGCGAGAGTTAAAATTGTCTTCTCCTGTAGCCTAGGTACGATTTCCGTACCTTCATCAAGTCGAGAAGTCGCGCACGAGGAACACTCATCTTGGCATTTCTGTCATTTGTCGCCGTTGACAAGTTTTGGACACTGAGGTGAGGTTGAAGTAGAACCACATGCAGCTGTCATGATTGGCTGAGATGCTGAAGTGGGCCTTGGTGGCAGCGCGTCGAGGCGACCTAATACATGCGCTATGTGCACACTCCAGGTACCCCATCAAAGCACTTATTAATTTTGAGAGAAACTTGGCCAAGATCCTCAATATCGCCTTTAGCTCACCATACTCGGTATATACCCCCTTCATTTCGTACTAAGGGCAGTATACACTTTCACGCATATGTCACACCTGAATCAAGGGAAGAATGAACAAGAGACCAGCTCCTGAGAGCTTAGACAGCCATGACAACCTTCGGGACAATGCACGCAAACTCAAGAAACGACACATCGGTACTTCAGTCGAGCAAGACTTAAAAAGCGACCACGATGATGCGCCTACAAGCCGTCTACCAAAAGGCGTTTCTCTGCCAACCATGTTTGCTATTACGCCATGGACTTCAGCAGACATATCGGTAGAACTCCCACCTTTGCCCGAGGTGCTGGACCCTGCAATTGAGAAAATCGCCTTTACCCGCCCTGGACATGGCAATGGCCATGAAGAGCATTATGAGCGGCTCGAGTGGCTTGGGGATGCTTATCTGGAGCTGATTGCTTCGAGTCTCATATTCCAGACCTTTCAGCAAACTCCATCAGGACGCTGCTCACAGATACGGGAGCTTTTGATCAAAAACACAACTCTTGCCAGCTATTTTGGCATGTACGGCATGGATTCGCGGGCACGATTGCCGGTAGACTTTAGCAAGGATCGACCACTAGATCGGGGCAGATCGAGCGACAAGGGACCGCTAAAGACCAAAAGCGACATGTTCGAGGCCTACGTTGCAGCAGTCATCGTATCAGACCCTGATAATGGACTGGCGAGGGCTGTGTCCTGGCTCAAAGCTCTCTGGGCACGCACAATCAAGGACCGGATACTGGAGAATGAGAGGGCTGCTAAGCGGCTGGCTCACGTGGCCATAGGGACAACATCAGACACTGTGGCCGCCAACAGCAAACTGAATTCCAAGGACCAGATTAGAGCTGCCATTGGGGCCAAAGGAGTCCAAATACGCTACGAAGATATTCCTGGTAACAATACTGACAAGCAACTTGGATTGCCGCTGTATACAGTTGGTGTCTACCTAGATGGATGGGGCGAGAACAACAAATTGCTTGGCACAGGCACTGCGCTGCAAAAAAAAGAAGCAGGCCACAAAGCGGCGGCAATGGCTCTTGCAAATAAAAAGATGATCAAGGTCTATGTGGATAAGAAGAAGGCATTTCAAGAAGCTCTGAAAGCGGCTGATGAGGTTGCGGCTAGTCAGAGCTGAGCCAATTGTCTCTGGAAGCCGTTTTTGAGACTTGCATGAATATGTCAGCAGGGCAGGGCCACGAGGGTGTATTATGTATCCTATCTTGATGAGAAACAAGGAATTACGCGACCAACGAAGAAACATATAGTGTATGCCTATCGATACATGCATGTATGTGTATGTATGTAGATGCATGCATACTTGCGAAGAAACAACCACGAGGATTAAATTGATGACGGCGGTAGGTTTGAACCTAATGTTCCTCCGCTCCGTGCGCCACTACAATAGCTGAAGTGGCCCTGAAGGGACAGGCCCAATCAGGCGAGTGCGAGCAGAAGCCGAGCCACCGACTTGGCTTGCCTCGGTCTATCGTCGACATTTTTTTAGTACAGGCTACCCGGCACGTGGTGCCGTCAAAGCGGCAGCACTGGGTAGTCGGTACTTTTGCATGACAGCTCAATCTCCATTCCATCTCAATCCCATCTCAATTTGAAGACTGTCACTGCATCTATCGACTTCAACAATACGGCCCAAACTTGCCTTTGCTCCATCTCGCTCTCTTGATTCTCACTTCCTGGTGCTTGTCTCATTTAATCGCTCGTTGTTGCCCCACTTGAACGCCCAATCGACAGCGCTTGTTTCACAGCTGCCAGACTCTGATTTCTGCGCATGGGCTCTAACGACGACGAGCGTCCCACGCGTCGGTGACACGACGCATCACTCACAACAGGTGCCCTACCCTTAGTCGGCTGGGGTCGCTTTTTTTTTGGCAGCCGACATCATGGCCGACTCTGTAGGTCAGTGTCGCCGTGGCGTCACACTCGTCTCGTCATAATCAGGCTCATTGACGCTGCATGTCACAGACCGAGTCTTTGTTCATGCCCTTAATACGGTCAAGAAAATCCCCAAGACGGGTGCTTCAAGACCGCCACCCTCGGACCGGCTGCGCCTCTATGGCCTCTATAAGCAGGCAATGGAAGGTGACGTGGACGGCGTCATGGAGCAGCCCAAGCCGGGCCCAGGCCTGGCGGCAGAAGAATTGCAGCGAGAAAGAGACAAGTGGGATGCCTGGAACTCGCAAAAGGGTCTCAGTCGCACCGATGCCAAACGAAGATATGTCGAGGCTCTGATTGAAACGATGCACCGCTATGCCACGACTACGTGAGTTTTGGGCGCCCTCAAATGCATGTTTTCGTTGTGTATGGCTGACGGGCCGCGACTCAGAGACGCAACGGAGCTGGTGGCCGAACTCGAATTCGTTTGGAACCAGATCAAGCACATCTCGCCGAGCACGTCGGACGCGTCACCAAAAGCCGAAGAAAGACGTTACTTCCGGCAGCCCTTGAGCGGCAGCGACGGCCCCATGAAGATGCTGACTCCAATGAGCGAGCAAGACGAGGCCGAGTTGAGGTCGCAGCAGCAGATGGATCTCGAGGATGAAGCCGAAGTGAGCAGTGGCAGGAGCAATCGATGGCAGCGCAAGATGGAACACGCCGTGACGAAGCTCTCGGCCGAGGTTGCGGCGCTGCGCGAACAAATCACGACGGGGCGAGAATGGAAGTCGAAGAAGGCACGGAGCTTGCCATCACAGCTAAGATGGCTCGTGTGGATCGTAATGAAACACCTGGCCATTGACTGCGTGCTGCTCGGCTTTATCTTGCTGTGGATGCGCAAGCGCAAGGACAGGCGGCTCGAGGATCTGGTGCGGGCGGCTGTGCGGCTCCTTCGAGAATATGTGCGCAACGTCTTGCCCGCTAGGTGAGGAGCAGACGGCAGGATAGACTAGACGCATCATGGCAGGCACCGTCCCTTTTTTTCTCGGGGTGCAAGAATCACCTATACAAGGCTACGCGACGTGGGCCATTGAGGTATATGGGATTGGCTTTGTCGCCGCACTGCGAGCATGCAACGTTCAAGCTGCTGATTTTGGTAGACTGCAACCCAAGGCTCTGGTCGCTACGACATGGCACGATGTGCGAGGCGTTTAATGCAACGCCCAAGACACGCATGCTTGTTTGGAGACGGATGAGAGCCGAGACGGTGGCATTTGCTCAGCCTGCACTGCCACTGTGTACATACCACTACTACTAGCAGTAGATAATACTCCATGCTCTTTGTATGCCAAGTTGTATGCCATGGTGTAGTGTCAAAAGCCACATGCATTCACCACCTACCCTATAGCCAGTCACGTCACGGACTATGCACGTTTTATATCAAGGCATGGGCAACCCTTTTCTCATCATCAACGAGTCACAGACCATGACAATGTGACCGATGCAGCCCGCCATGACGAAGAATGAGGAGGAGCAAGACGAAGCACTAGGGGAGGAGCCCGCGCGGCTGACTTCCACCGCACACAGTATTTTCGTGCCCATGCAGAGCAGATTCACAAAGCCGCTGCCTCCTGCAAGCCACCGCATTCAACGCCTCGAAAGGGTTCTCGAAATGCATGACGCGCACGTGGCCGAGGTTCGAGCCAACATTACACGCCTCGTGGAGCGGGAGTGCGCACGCATCATTCACGAGGCAGCCGCCGAGGAGGCAGCAGAGAAGAAGCGTATACAGGCCGAGCAGGAGCAGAGGCAACGACAGAGCATTGCCGAGCCCGAGCAGAGCATCTGGCCCGGGGAGACGCGGGCCGGCAGACAGGATGCCGCGCGAGGGGAGCGTTTGCCTCTCCCGCCGCACATTCACGTCGTCGACCCCCGGAATGCGTTTGCAGGCATGTCTGCCGCCGAATACAACCTCATTGTACATAATGTTCAGTCAACCGAAATGGATTCGTCTCCTGCGTCTCTTGCGCCGTCTCCAGCCCCCCCGGCCGATGCAGTCTGGTCGCGTCGCCAAGAGGTGACTCGCAGCCTTTTGCAATGCACCTCGCAGGCTCTTCGCGACCTTGACGAACACGATGCGCGCAATCATGAGCGTCGCCAGCACTACCAAGACCTTCTCGACCGCGAGTTGCAGGACAAGGCCCGTTAGAACCAGGCAGCTTGTCCGGATCCCGTTCGGCTAAAGTCGTTTCGCCGGCCCTTGAACCAGATTCTGCACAGAGGCTTTGCTGCTGCTTCAAACAACCATCGCCAGCGCCACCATCCTCCCGAACAGCACAAACGCCAGCAAGAGGATCCAGAACCAAACATTTTGAGGAGGTAATCATGTTGCCAGAGAACCTCTTTTCTTTGTCAGTCTCCCTTGGCAAGGGTGGTATTATTTACTACCAAGTCACATCCTACCCATTCCCCATACCTTGATTGTTTTACACGCCAACACCATGCAAACCTAGAGGCCCCTCTTGTTGGCTCACCACAACCAGCACGCTTTATTCTATACCCCGTACTCCACCTGGCCCATGGGCTTGTCCTCCTCCATGCCTGGGGCCATTAAATTCGTCCTTGGATCGCCTGTTGCCTTGGCTGCTGAACAGCGAGCCATTGTTGGTGAACTACATGGCCAAAGATGTTAGCAACCGCCATTGTCAAGAGTCGAGGTCAGAACCCCTCTCAGGACTGGTACACACCTTCTTGAGATGACGTCTGTGAAATAAAAGTTGTCAATTACTTTCTTCAAAGGCAGTTCACTAGCCTTTGAACCCTTGTTCTGATCCACCAGCTGCACCTTGCTCAACTGCCGTAGTGCTACCGGCTCAACCACGTCGTAAGCGGCCAGCGCTGGGCTTATCTCCGTCATGCGGTCCCGCACTGCCGAAATGTCGTCGTAGGGCAGCGCGACGCCTAGAAAATGGCTAGCTGCCCGCAATATTTTCCAATCAATCCGTGAAGCTCCAGGCAGCGACGTCGCTGCACGTGTCATCTGTACTCGACCCTCCGTGTTGATATAGGTTCCTGCCTTCTCCGTGTAGGCGGCGCCGGGCAGGATAACATCGGCAAGCTGGGCTCCTTGGTCACCATGATGGCCTTGGTATACTACAAAGGCGTCCTTGGGTATGTCCGCCTCGTTAAGCTCATCGGCCCCCAACAGCCACACAAACTTGGGCTTGACCTCGGCCACATCAGGAGAGTGCGTGACAAAGCCAACTTCAAAGGCGCCTGCTCGTGAAGCCTGCCGTTGAAGCACGTTGTAGCCACTCCACTCTTCCGTCATGAAGTTGGCCGCGTTCTTGGTAACAAAGGCTCCAATCGTCTCGTAAAAGGCCTTGGCATCGTCCCGGTCGCTAACGCCGGAACCAACAATAATCATGGGTCTCTTGGCGGCTTGAAGCTTCTTTCCAAAAGAGCCCGCCAAAGCCTCTCTGAGATTGACGTGGTTTGTTCCCAGGTGCTCAAAGTCAAAGGTTGAGTCCCACGTCTCGCCCACGACACCAATTTCAAGGTCGGATCGAAGCCACTGTTTCCGAATGCGGGCATTAAGTACGGCGGCCTCGTGACGCGGATTGCTTCCAACAATGAGTATGCAGTCGGCCTCTTCGATGCCTGCGATGCCTGAATTGAACAGGTAGTTTGAACGGACGTCGATACCGTGGGCAAATGGCTGGCTACCTGATGGCGTATCCAGAGCCAGATTCTCAGAGCCCAGCCTGTTTGCCATATCCTTGGCAACAACTAGTGTCTCAATGTCGGTCAGGGCACCGGCGATGACCTTGAATTCGTTGCCTTGCGGCTTCTTTTGCTCCCAAGCCTTGGCAATTACGGTCAGGGTTTCTTCCCAGTCGGCTGGCTCAAACTTGCCCTCGCGCCGAATCAAGGGAATCGTCAGCCGCTGCGTCTTGAGCCCGTCGCAAGCGAAGCGCGTCTTGTCGCTGATCCATTCCTCGTTGACGTCGTCGTTGAGGCGAGGTATTATGCGCATAACCTCGAGTCCACGCGAGTCGACACGTATGTTGGAGCCGAGGCCATCAAGTACATCAACCGACTCGGTATGCTTCAGCTCCCAGGGACGAGCTCTGAAGGCGTAGGGCTTGGACGTGAGAGCGCCTACAGGGCAGAGGTCAATGACGTTTCCAGAGAGCTCTGAGTCGAGGTTCTTTTCGAGATAGGTTCCGATCTGAAGATCATTTCCACGGCCAGTGCTGCCGAGCTCAGGGGCTCCTGCAATGTCGTTGGCAAATCGGATGCACCGAGTGCAGTGAATACAGCGGTTCATCGATGTCTTGATGAGCGGGCCGATATTCTTGTCTTCGACAGCGCGTTTGCCGTCAATTTCGTGAAACCGACCCCGATCGCCGCCGTAGCGCATTGACTGATCCTGTAAGTCGCACTCGCCGCCTTGGTCGCAGATTGGGCAGTCGAGGGGATGGTTGGCGAGCAGAAATTCCATGACTCCTTCGCGGGCCTTGTGAGTAAGTGGCGAGTTTGTCTTGACCACCATGCCGGGCTGAACCGGCCAGGCGCAAGAAGCCACAGGCTTGGGTGCTCTCTCCACCTCAACCAAGCACATTCGGCAATTGCCTGCAATCATCAATTTCCTATCGTGGCGATTGTTAGAGTGGGCTCGGCGATGAGGGGGCGGTCGTCTTCGTACTCATGGTAGCAAAACCTGGGATGAAAATCAGTCCATGTTTTTGGCAGATAGAGGCACGAATCTATGCGTCCAGCCCGTACCTAGGAATTGTGACTCCGGCCTTTTCGCAGGCTTGGATCAGAGCAGAGCCAGCTGCCGTGAAGTAAGCAACTGGTATACACGACAGCCACTTCTTGTTCACCCATGCTCACACCTTCTATTGAAACCTTCTTCCCATCTGCAGCAGAGTCAGCAAGTACAAGTGTGACATGGAACAAGGAAAGCTCACCAACTGTCAGTTCCACCTCGGCCTGTCTCCGGGGCGTCGTCGCAAAGGCACGCGAGGCATTGGCGGCACGGCAGCCTGTCCGCCAGGCCGAGCGTGCCAGGGACTTTCGGAGCATTGCGTTGCCGTGCCGGTGAAATGGGTTTGGCGGGGGTGGTGAGAGCAAGACGCTTCAGTCGACGTTGACGTCGGAGAGGAGACAGACGAGTCCCGGCTTAGCAGGGAAGCTGGGGAGCCAAGGCCGAATCAAGAGGCGATTAATTTACAAGCATCATGATTGGCCGGCTGCCTTTTTGAGGGGAATGTACTACCAGAGTAGTATGTATGCACTATCGCACGTTTTCTCAGCAAAACGCCATACCCTATACCTATTACTGTAAATTGTCAGAGGGTGCAGATTATCTAAGCTTCTGCCAAAGGATCAGGCGCCCCACCCACCCAATACTATTATTAAGCGCCTCAGTTTTCAAATCCAACTCTTTTTCTCTTCTTCTCTTCATCATAATTGTACGCGGGCACATTTTATTGTAGGTGAGCTTGAGCAGTTGCCTGCGCTTGCGGGCGCGCTGCTTCAGTCGAGTCTTCCTCTATCTTGTGCTCTAGAGCAAGTCAAATACTCTGGAAATGGAAGCGCGATAGAGTCATTTATCTCCATGAGCGTTGCCTCTTACCGCCAGTTGTTACATATATTACTCACAGTGCACATTCATCCAAGTGTGGTGGATGGTCATGGCTAGATGCTCGTTTCATCGTCAACCTCGGTCGTAATCTAGGAGAATCTAGGAACTGCAGCTGCACTGCATGGCGCGCGCTGTCCAGGGCACGTCTCCCGTCCACCTTTTCTCCTCCTCCGAGTCTCCCTTCCACTCGACGCCGTCGAATGCTTTGCCGTGCCACTCGTCCTCGAATGGATAAAGAGCCATATGCATGGCGCGGCGCAAGACTTCTCGATCACCTCCCTTCTGTACGCGCGTAATCAATTCGTCGAGGATCCAGCCTCGGGGAACAAAGTTGGGGTTTACTCGCTTCATGGCTGCCATTCGCTGTTCGTCTCTCGAGGCGCTTACTGTCCCGTCTTCTTCTTCCCAGTCTTGCACGACCCGATCATGCCATTTCTCGAGCCACGATGCCAATGTCTCTCGAGCACGGTCTGTCGGCGGCTTTTCATTGTGGAAGAAGATGGAGGCCTTGTCCTTTCGAGCCTCGTGCGAGGATACCTCATCCAGTCTTGTAGCGCTCAGACGACGGAAGAAGTGATTAAAGTCGAGGCTCAAGGACTCCATAGTGTCGAGTATAGAACTAAAGAGCAGCTCAAAATCTGTTTGTTTAGGCTGCCGCAGACCAAGCCGAGCAGTCATCAGTCTCTTGTATTCTGCGAGAAAAACGGCTTTGTACTCTTCGCCCGCCTGCGAAATGAGCTTCTCGGCGCGAGCAATGACTGCCTCTTCCTGTCCCTCCTTGATGCCATCAGCAATAAAGACGTCGTCATCAACGGCGGCTCCCACGCCCATCAACTCGCCGACTGCTTCTCCAAACCGGATAAGATTCCACCATATAATGGAAGGCTGGTTCTTGTAGCTGTATCTGAGCATCCCATCGTCGTGGTTTGGTGTGTAAGAGGGGTCAAAGTCGTCCATAAAGGCAAATGGGCCGTAGTCAATGGACAAGCCATATATTGAAGTATTATCCGTATTCTATGCCCAAGTTAGACCTTGTCAAGGCACGTGTTGGATATTTACACATACCAAGACGCCATTCATGAAGCCATAAGCCTGCCAGGCAGCAACTGTAAGGGCATTTCTTCGAACAACTTGTCTGTAGAGCCGGGTGAAGCGATTCTCGGCTGCGTCGTCAGGACCCTGGATCTCGGTGGCTGCCACTCCCCTCTTGGGGGCTGGGCCATGGGCTGGCTTGCCTGGATCATCCAGCCTAGCCGGCAAGGCTTCCCATCCACCAAAGACGTCCTCAGCAACGTATGTGGCCAGCTTGCGTATTAGGGCTCGGTCAGAGCGAGCACGCAAAAGATCAAAGTTGCCGAGGCGCAGCCACGACTGGGCAAATCGAAGAACAATGGCGCCGGGCTCAATAGACTCCCTCATGACTTTGGAGTGCGGCAGCAGCGTCAGCGACAGAGCGCGCGTGGTGGGTATGTTGAGTGCGTTGAGCGCCTCGGAGACGACAAACTCGCGGAGGCTGGACCGCAAGACAGCCTTGCCGTCGGCAAAGCGCGAGTATGGGGTAATGCCAGCGCCTTTGAGCTGCAGCTCGTAGCGCATGCCCGTGGCTGGATTGGTCGTCTCGAAGAGCGAGATGGCCCGCCCATCGCCCAGCTGGCCCGCCCACTGGCCAAACTGGAAGCCGCCGTAGCACTGCGCCCACGGATAGCCGCCCTGGTGCTTGTCCTCGTCCCAGCCGTACAGCTTGTTGCCTGCTACAAACTGGCAAAAGTCTGGAGTGGCGGCTTCTTGAGGGTCAATGCCCAGGTCGCGCAGCGCAGCCGGACTGACGGCGAGCAGCTCGGGCTCCTCTTGCTCCTGGGGCCGGACCCAAGTAAAGGCAGCGTTGCGGACATGGCGAGGGACAATCTGGTCGCGCGGCGTCTTGTGCGATGCGGCTGGCGTGGGGAAGAGAGGATCCGGCGGCAGCGCTTGCGTGTATCGCCATGACTTGGGCAAGTCGCGCAGCGTGAGGCCCGAGCTCATGATGGTGAATCGGCGCAAGAAAGCGATGGCTGCGAAACCCCTTGCAAGAGGTACAAGACGTCTCCGAGGCAGCTGCATCAATGGCGACGTGGCGGGCTAAGCAGTGGATGCGTTCACCTTTGCGCCCGTCTGCCGCGACTGACATCACTCTGGGATAACGGCCAAGCTGCAACCCCACCGCTTGCGTCCTCCGAGCAAAGCCGAGCTCCGGACCCAAGAAAAAGGCTGCGTCGGGTTAATTTTGGCTGTGCCTGGTAGGCATTGCATATGCACCATTGCAAGTAGGAGGAGAGGGTCATTAATCACCCACAATGCAGAGATTCCCATTCTCCAGATAGAGCTCCTCCTCTTCGCCTTTGCTTGCTTGGAGAAGCTACCCTAGACAACGCGCCAGGAAAACGTCGTCAGAGGCAGCTTCGGACGCGCTACTCCTCCAAGCGCTACTCCCCCAAGTGCTACTCCTCCAAGTGCGACTCCTAACGTGCGACTTTCAAAGTCTTATCCCCAAAATGCTACTCCTGACAACCAGTACTACTACTAGTACTACTAGTACTACTGGTACTACTACTACTACTAACTACTACAACTACTACTACTACTCCTGACCCTGTCCCGTGTACTACTGCTGCCCGAAGCTCGGTTTAGCACCCATTTGCTCAAGAGCAGCCATCATGGTGGCTTGAGACCCATGCCCCAGACTACGCGCCCAATTCTGCGTCTCATGTGGCTCACTTAGCCTCGGCCAATGTCGATATCCGCGTCTTAGGAACTAGTCGCCCGCATTTCCGAACTGACGATTAGTAAAGCAAATTCGATCCGGAACCCACGACGCAGGTTTGCTGTATGCAAAGTTAAGTAGCCGCTAACTGTCTTTCTGGGGGCTGGTTGCTGTCATGACTGATTTCAAAACTCCTCATCTCGACTTCTATTTCTCCCCATAGTTATTCTGAATTACAACTCACATAGCATCGTGCAAATCTTGGAAATGGCCTCCACCGGTTCCTCCAAGCCTCATGGCTCAGACATCCCAGTCCTGACGCTCAATGATGGCAACAAGATACCAATGGTGCGTAAAAGCAACGCCGTGACACCCTCGGCGTGTGACTCACCACAACGCATGTCTGACTGCTAATTTACCAAGCTTTCCTATGGCGTAGGTACCGCTCGAGCCAAGATGGGCGAAAAAGCAGCCCCCGAGTTGGACCGGGAGCTTGTAGAGGTCACCAAAATGGCTATTCAACTTGGCTATCGCCACCTTGATGGAGCCGAAGGTATGCGACGACTTGCAGCCAAATGCCCTGAGCTCCATAAACTGATCTGTCGGGCACAGTATATGCCAACGAAGAAGAACTCGGCATAGCCATCAAGGAGTCCGGCGTTCCCCGCGACCAACTCTTTGTCACTACAAAGCTCCTCGGCACCAAGAAGTCAACCGAAGAGTCTTTCCAACAGTCTCTCAAGAAGCTTGGTCTCGAATACGTCGACCTCTACCTCATTCATGCGCCTTTTTTTGCAGACTCCGAGGCCGAGCTGCAGCAATTGTGGGCCGACGTAGAGGCCATCAAGGCTTCTGGCCGGGCAAAGTCGATTGGTGTCTCCAATTTTTACCAGGAGCATGTCGAGACAGTGCTCAAGACGGCAAAAGTACCCCCAGCCATCAATCAAATCGAGTTCCACCCCTATCTGCAGCATAAAGGCCTCGTCGACTTCTTGCATAAGAACAAGATTGCCGTTGCCTGCTACGGTCCTCTTACGCCTCTGACGACGGCAAAGAACGGCCCCGTAGACCCGCTTTGGAAGCAACTGGCAGAAAAATATAGCGTCACGGAATCCGAAGTTGGGCTGCGATGGTGCATCGATCAAGGGCTCGTGGCCATAACTACAAGTGCCAAAAAGGAGCGTCTGGAGCGCTATCTTGACAAGGTGCCCCAGTTTAAGCTAACTCCGCACGAGGTTGCCGAGGTATCCGAGCTTGGCAAACAGAAGCATTTCCGTGGTTTTTGGAAAGACAAGTTTGATGAGAATGACGACCGGTAATGAAGATGAGTAGGTGACCGTAAAGTCCATGGATGGACTTGTCTTAGCCAAGTCTGATTTCGGGATAAACGTCGATAGAATCGTGCATACTAGAGGCACTGGAGCAAGAAGAAGCAATTTTTAAAGCCATTACGTGCATATTCTTCCCGGGATGCGGCGCGAGGCTCGGAAAAATGTGAGACATTGGCAAGGATGTCAGTCATCCAGCTGTAAGTCATAGCTCATCATCAGAATCAGTGTCGTCCTCGGCTGCATTTGTCGCAGCAGCATTACTTTTCGTGAAAGGAAGTCTTCTTGGCGGAGGCGGCTTTTCCGCCTGTTTTTTGGGGCCAGACGTTTGCTCTTCTGTTTGACGACGTGCCTGGCTCCTGCCAGGGGCGCTGACAGTGTCTCTTGGGGCATCGTTTCCATCACTGTCGGCTGTGGATGCTGTCCTGTCGCTCATGTCGCTAGAATCAGTTTCTTGAGCCTCTTCTGAAGACGGCTCATTCACAATCTGGTCCTGATGGCTCGAGTCGTCCGAATCGACGGGAGGCGACTTGGCCTTTCTCTTGGTCCGTCTAGATGGAACTTGGCGGCGTGCCGGTCTAGGCTCAGGTTTGATGTTGGGTTCTGGAGACGGCTCGGATTTAATCTTAGCTTCTGGCAGCGAGCATGACGGCTCATCTCGCTGGGAAACAATAGTAGTAATTATCTTTTGCTGCTCTCGAATTTTGACCTTTTTCTCATTGAGCAGGTCCTGGACCTTGCAAAGTAGAGCTGTTTCGTCTTGCTGTTTGGCCTCCACCAGCTCGCTGAGCTGCATCTGCAAGTCTGAGACAGCAGCCTCGAGTTCCCGGGCTCGAGCGGCTGA
Source organism: Ophiocordyceps australis (assembly GCA_002591415.1). Taxonomy (NCBI): domain Eukaryota; kingdom Fungi; phylum Ascomycota; class Sordariomycetes; order Hypocreales; family Ophiocordycipitaceae; genus Ophiocordyceps; species Ophiocordyceps australis. The sequence continues at coordinate 189,364 of NJET01000021.1, read as the reverse complement.
GGCCTGTGCCTCTGCTTTGCTTTCGGCCAAAGCGTCAAGGGCTGTATCACACCATTCGTAAAGCTGGATGCGCTCTTTTGGGTCACAGGCAAATTCAATGACGCCGAGCCGTTGCTGTGCCGTGTGAGCGGAGCACGCTAACTCAGGGGACAGGGAGGCAATGTAAGGAGACCAACAGTAACTCCCTGCACTTGTTTTCTGACTGTGAGGGACAGCAATGCCTTTGGCTGCACAGTAGCAGTCGCGTGTATGCCGTCAAGACGCTCATCTCCTAAGACAGCTTCCAACACGTGTTCCCATTCTTGCAACGACACGGGACAGTTTTTGACGCGAAGTGAAGCTACATCATTATGTTTTACTAGACAGCCGCAGGTCAGGCCGGTTTCCTTGGCAACGATGACAGCAGAGCTGAAGAGGCAATCTTACAGATGCAAACATAGGGTGCATGTTTCTCAGTAGCAACTAGTCGGAGGTCCAGGCTCCTGCGGCCGTGGGACTTGATTTGCACAATGACAGATTCAGCCTCTTGGTCGCTGACCGGAAACTTGATGATGCGCGTAGAGGCCATCGTCTGGGGTGACGGGTGACACGATGCTGACTTCGATTTGCATGTAAAGACAAGATGTCAACTTTTGCTCTCAGACCACGAGACAAAGGACTAGAGCCAACAGCTACGTCGAAGCGTATTCTAGACTCGGCAAACCGGCTGCTCTGTACTGCCGCTGTTGCCTGTTGATGCCCATGTGACGAGCAATGAGATGTTTTGTTTCGCCCAATGTAGCAAGGGCTTATCGGGAGAGGTGAGGGGTGAGAGATGTCTCGCCTTGCGTGAACGCGCCGCTGCCTCCAAGTCTGGAGGCGCGTTGATTATAGAGACACGAATACGAATGCGAACGTCCAGCTGCCCTCCAGCCACAGCTGGCTACATCATAGCCACACCAATAAACAGCCACATTCGGAGCTAGTACTAACGTCTAGTACCTGTTTCATCCATGAACGACAATTTTAGAAATCATTGTTGGCTCCGCAGTAAGTAAACAAAAAAAAAAACGCAATGCCGTGTCTAAGCTCTGACGCGTCAAGGTCTTACCTACTTCAGGCTAGTGGTACTTGAGTGCATAGACTTGATACTGAATCAATACCGCGGACGTGACATGATGAAAGCTTTTCCATGAAGCTCTCCCCGTACTAGTAGTTTGCCATGGCAAGCGGTCAATATCGTTACATCGCTCAACGTTATTAGCAAAGACAAATGTACTTATATGTACTGCTACCATGGCTTGGTAATTACTCTGTCGAGTCTCGTATAATGCTAATCATTATATATGCTCATCCTGGGCCTCAAAACCTGAATATCATGGTTCAGGGCTGGATAGGACCCTTCGGACGACTGACCCGTTTCCAAGGCATTACAGGCCTCTCAGGTCATGGATAGTAAGCGGGCCAACTTTTGCAAGAAGCTCATCGGCCCCTTTTGAAAGTATACCCGCTAATATACGCATGTGTACACGTCATGATGATTCGTCTCCTTTGCTTGGCCTTGCGACACCTGCAGCTTCTAGAACCAAAAGCCTCGGTAATCACGGTAATCACTCGGTGGACTGGACACAGCTTTCAGATTTGATATCCTTCAATGTAGCACAAAAGCAATGTCAAGGGGCCTGTCAGGAGCTTATATGCGCGTATTCCTTTTGCCTGCCGCACTGTCGATTCATTATGTCATTGAGGTTGCATCAAGCTCAATAGTACCTACCTTGGCGCTGTACGCTGTATGCCACGTAATTTCATTTCTTTTTCACTTTGGAGTCTCCTTTTCTTGCTGCGCAAATGGGCCATGCTGGGATATGCAAATTTGGTATTGTGAGGCCACATGGACAGACGAATTTTTTTCTATAGGCCTGGTGAATTTGAACCTGAAACCAGCCTGATCCCAGAACAAAATTGGCCTGGTCCCCTAGGCGGGCAACCGGACAGATATTTCTGTCAACTTGACAAGGTCACGTCATGGGCTCGTCCTTGTCCAGAACCTTGGACCGAAGCGGCGGGGAAAACAGGCTGCACAAACTGCGGTCTGTCGCCACGGTGATGAAGCCATTTAAGCCAAAAAGTGTTGAAGGCGTCCACACAACAGGCCTGGTTGAATAAAGATCGGCCAATGGTCCATTATAACCGACGTTGAGATCCTTGATGCTGGCAATTCAACGCTTTCGTCGACGACACGATTCGCGTGGGCTTGACCAGGGGCGCGGCTATTGCGTACCGGAGCATGTACCAGGTTGAGAGCGGCAGTAGTGATGGAACTCTCGGGCGAAACACCTGAGATGTGGGCCCGTGATGATTTTTTCTTTGCAACGAGATGATGGCAATTTCGGGTGACCCCTGTCAGACGGAGAGACCCCTAAAAAGCCACCGTCATTTCAAGCTTCAAATGCATCTAGTATCAGGGGGGTTTCTGGCTCAAGAGAATACTTGGTCAAGGTGCTGCGTGAGGACAGTAGCGTTGAGGTGGATTGGGCGTCGACGAGAAGTGGCCAAGGCGTGGCGTGGAGTAAATAGCAAGAAGGGGCTTGAAGTGGTTGGGTAGCTTAGCTAGGAGAAGAAGAGCAAAAGGCAAAAGAACGCAACGCTATAGCAGACTAGGTTAGTACTAGTAGTAGTAGATGCCCACTGCGAGGGACTGAGACAGGGCAGGTTCGGCTTGCGGGGAAACCAGATTCCGGCTCTCTGCCTGCTGACCCCACCCGATTCGTTCCCAGCTAGGCAGGAGGGGGAGATGGAGGAGCCGTGCAGCGGCCTCAGCCCAGCGGATCCTGGCGCAGCGCCGTTGGCTCATTGTTAACGGTGCCTGGTGGGCGACCCACTTGCAAGTGTCAACCATGGTGCCTGGGCCTGTGGGCGCTGAGACGGCGGCGCCTCTCCTTGCTGGCCCCTTGACTGAAGCCTGCAGGCTTGCATTGAAGTCTGAAGGCTCCAGGTCCTGGACTGCAGGTGCAACCGGCGGGTCGGTTTTAGCGCGCACCTGCCTGTTGCAGCAGAGAGCCACTTGGGCGTGGCCAGCCAATTGCTGGGCGCTCTCAATAGTGTCCGTGCCTGTCTTGTGCAGCATTGCACTTGCACTAGCAGCATTATTGCGCGCTACTGACTACTGGCAGGAACCAGCCAGCCACCAGCAGCTGCGCACCTGCCCTTGGCTGCACGCCCTGGACCCATGCCCTTGACCCCGTCCCAGCCTTTTCCAGGCCGCGTCCAATAGCCTGGCCAGTACTTGCCCTGCTACGAGGCGGAGAGCGAAAGTCTGAAGCAAAGGGCAGCCCAAGGCCAAATTTACTTTTTCGCGTCTTGACACCCCTTCGCCCACTTGCAACGCCATCTCGCTTCCGACGCTTCGTCACCCGTCTCAACGACGCTTTTCTCTATTCAACCCTTTCTTTGTCGGGAGCCCTCCCAAGCCCTTGCATGCCCACTCCAGGCCTGTGCAGCGCCTCGCCCCGCCGCCCGACGAGACCATCCACGTCGCACTCGAAGCCCCGATTCAAGCCAACCAACCATTTGAACAGGCCGCCGATCGCACATCTCCGCACCAGCTGCCACCGTGGGCCTCCCAATCTCTGGCGATCCAGCCGTCATAACTCGCTGTCACGTTTGCTCCGGTTGCTGGGGGAAGAAAATCTTTTTGCCCCTGTGGAGAGAGACGCGAGAGGCGACGGCTCAAGCTTGGCGACTATGTGTCGGCCAAATTGAACCATCGCTCATCTTGCTCTCGGCCTGCCACACTGCCACCTCCTTCTTGCCACCAACATCCTCGCTGTCCAACAGCAACACGCTAGCCATCTCCAAGAGTTGCCAACCATGGACACTCTTGGTTTGAAACCACGCCAGCCCGTGGTCCACGACGTGGAAAACTGGGACGACGACGACGACCTTGTCATCGACGGTGACGACTTGTCTTTTCGCAGCTCCGTCACCACCGCTACCCAGGGCCACGCGCGTCGTCGCGACTCGAGCTCTTCGCATGTGTCGTTGCGTTCCGATCTCGAGTCATGGCCTGGAGAGGAGAAGCAAGTTCAACTTCCAGCTCACGACGAAACATCAACCTTGGATGCTATTGCTGCCGCCCAGCACGCTGGCATCCCCCTGCCCAAAAACGTACCACCCTCTGCCCTCATGGGAGGCACCATTAAGCGACTGGGTGGCAGGAAGATACGAAAGATTATTCAAGACGACTGGGAGCACGACTTGGAGCTGCCCGATCCCTCTCTCCGTCTCAAGATCAAAACCATACCAGACAACGATTATTCTGACAAGTTTGGACAGGTTAGCGGCGAATCTGACCACATGAGCCTCCAAGGAGCCACGCAGCCTCTTGTTGGCATCATGGCTCAAAGCGAGCGAAGAAGTTCAGTTCAGTCCATCACAAGCGCCCTCTCGGCCGCCCTGAACCTGGAAAAATACAAGGAAAATGACGATGACGACTTGGTGGGACAAGTAGTCGACACAATTAAAGCCTGCAGTATCAAGGGCCAAACCCCATCAAACCCCATACCCTACATCACTCCTCCAACACCGCAAAAGGTTGATGGGCCCAAGGATGCCGATGACGACTTTGAAAAGGATCTTGAGCTGCCTTCGGATGGTAAATTGAGGTTGACGACTAAGAGAGACATCCCCAAGACACCTTCATCACATGCAGAAGACCTGGATTGGGGCGAGGGTAGTCTTGGAACAAGATATGGCGGCACTCGCCGCGAAGGACGCTCCAATAGAAGTTCATCTGCCTCTGCCCTGAGTCCCAGCGTTTCGAGTTCAATAACAGCGGAAAGCGAGGATGAGCACTTTGAGGGCATTCTCCTTCCTACGGGTCCCGTCAACTTCCGAGAACGACTTCGGACGCGTAAAAAGAGCATCTCACCAGAGCGTATTCTTGAAGAACCGGAGCCATCGCCCAAGAAGATGGTGCCTGCTGCTCCCGAGGGACGCGACTTCTTTGAAGGACTCGACATTGGAGATGGCAACGTGTTTGATGCTGGAAAGCTTACGTTGCATCGCAATATCAAGATCAAGGAGACATGTCCGCCCAGCCCGGCGCGTCCTCCGACGGCCGTATCCTTGACCTTTACCAACAAGCCTCCGCCGCAGCCTCGGCATCGACTGAGCCATGACAGAACCCATTCTTCGTCTCTGGAGCCAGTCTACGAAGGCAGTGGACCTGTGACTCAACCGCGGGGTCGGCCATCTCGCTCCCGTCTTGGCCACTCATCGCAAACGTCGGTGACGAGTCTGCCAGGTGCGAGAACTGCGTCTCCGGCTACTGGTCGATCGGTGCCTCCTGCAGCAGCCCCTCAGCGTAAGGAAGTTGCGACGCGTTCTTCCTTCACATCACTGCGAATTGAAACAACTACGAGCGCCCAGCTGCTCAAACAGAAGCGCTCCATGCCGGTTGTGCGCTCCTTCAACAGCCCAGCAAAGCCAATGACGGGCCGGCCGGACCATGGCTCGTCGCGACCTGATGGCAGCCGTGCTCCTTTTGGCCTTCGCCCAAAGACGCCTGTAGAGCGGCAGCGCGCCGGCATGGGCGAGGCCATGCCGGGCCAGAGTAAAAGGAACCCCCTTCCTCCCTTTTTGCCCGCCGGCGCTTCCAAGTCGCAGTCGCATCATGTCATCTCCAAGACTCTGCGCCAGTTTCGCCGCCATGATTCGGACAATGCTATTGACATTCGCCCCTTTGCATGCCCTCCTTCGAGATCTGCCACTCGTTCGCCTCCCAGCCCCCAGCGATACAAAATTGCAGCTGGCACGTGGGAGCGGCTGAGCAAACCAAAAAATAAGAAAAACTTTGGCGACGGCCATGAACTAGATGGCTTTGATGACTTACCAACCTCCCGAGAGACAGAAACACGTTTTCTCAAACACCCAGCAGGGGGGCCTAAAACTGCAAGGCCAAAGCCTAACCAGAGTGGTCCCTCTGATAAGACGTCCCCACCACCTTCAAGCCCGTCATCACCTGCCAAGGCTGTTCCTATTCCTCGTTTTGCTCGCCATACAGCCGCCAGTCGACGTGCGCGGGATACACTCTTGGCACAGCGAGCTCCTAGCGCTGGTTCGCTTCCTTTGGGTGCATCGCACAGAGATTCACAGTTTGGCACTAGCCGGAACCCTATGAGCTCACAGCCACGGTCGCCGGGGCAATCAGGCCGCGCCTCTCCGCCTCTCAAGGGCCGTTTTTCGCCCCAGTCAAAGGGCAGCGTGTCGCCATTGTCAAAGGCTCGCTCCTCTCCTCAGCTCAAAGATCGGGTTTTACCTCAGTCGCGAGAGCGCCCGTCTCCAGAACCCAAGACCAGGTCTCCTCAGAGCAAGAATTTTTCGTCGCATCAACCCGCCAGCCGCTCGTCTCCTCAAAACCAGGACCAACCAGCCCAGCAAAAGGTGCGCTCCAAGAGACGGCCCAAGCGGCCTCCCCAGCTCAAACCGCATCTCATTGCAAACCTCAATACTGGCAAAGAATCAAAAAGTAGGTGTTTTGATGACCCCCAGTACCCGTTTTGGACGAGATTTCTAACCGCGACACAAAAGCTGTCAATGGCATGTTTTACAATGCAGACACGTATTGCTGGGAAGGCAACGAGAACGCATTAAACGCTTTTGACGGATCATCGTCGACTCCATCAACCATTTCTGCCGCACAGCACTTTGGCAAGGATCGAGATGCCATGACACCTCGTCCAGCTCTCATCACCAACATTAGTGCTACAAAGGGCGTCCAGGTAGTCGGAGGCATGTTTTTTGATCCTCAAAACATGTGCTGGATCAAGATTGGGCCTCAGAAAAACGTTGGCTCGGATGCAGGAGACACCATGGACGGCTTCAATGCCCTGGAAGACGAGGCCGACGTCTTCAAGGATATCCCTGATTTGGAGGACAAGTCTGCAGACGATCGTGCCGACGGCCGCATAAGCGACATGAAGGATGACTGGCTCGTGGGCGAAGAGTTTGATGTCGGGCCCGAGTTTATCCGACGGCATCGCGAAGAAGAGGAAAGATGGAGGAGAAAGTGTGGCATGTGGGTGGGACGTGGTCTTCGGAACCGCGAGGCCTGGCGATGGACTATTCGCGACCTCGTTTCACAGTTTGACGACGCGCCAATGTGAGACAAAGACGAGATATTGGCTCCGACATTTGACAGTTGCTTCTTATTTGGTGGACAGAGTCCCATGTCTTTGCACTAGTTGCTTGAGACACTGCCGCCACCTTGGCTGGCTCCTGCTTGGCTGCAAGAGGGGCTTTTCTTTTCTTTTCTTTTCTTTTTTTTTTTTAAATTGCTGTACCATTGATCAGGCTTTTGGACTTGCAAAAAAGGGTGATAGAGAAAAAGAAGAATGCATCGAGGACTAACAGAGACAGCAAACAGCCCGGAGTTGGTGCAGCGAGCACCCACCCACCAATCCACATACACTCACACACACAACACACCACACCACACCACACAAAATTGATGACGACACGACGAAAATTATGACTGATGAAACAAAAAAAACTTGCTCTGTACAACTGAATTCTTTTTCTTTTGGCATTGCAAGCAGAGAGCTGATGTCATTTTGGACCGCAAGTTTTTTTGTCCAGTATTATAATACCATTTTTTCTCTTCTTCTCCTTGAATATTGCCCAGACCTTGCCCAAGTGTTCTTGTAGCATGTTTTACTAAACAGTTTGGCCAATCATTCCCACCGACAAAAACGCCTCGGTAAATGGAGTAAACGTAGGAACAAATCAGAGTAGTAGTAGTAGTAGTAGTAATGACGTGATGGAATGTTGAGCATATACAAACGTTTACTATTCGGACGGCTTCTTGGCTTTTGCCTTGGCTCGGGGGTCGAGACCCCTTCGGCGCATGGCATTGCGCTGGCCCCGCTCAATGTAGGCCTGATCCTCGTCATCATTCCAGCCACCAAAGTCATCAGCAGACTTGGCAGTGGTAGGCGGGGAGCCGGCATCGTCCTCTTGGAGCGCAATGGGAGACTTGTCGACCAGGCCAGGCGAGTCGAAGCCAGAGGAGCGCAACGAGGCGGCGCGTGCAGCCTTGGACGGCGTGGGACCAATTTTTTGAAACTTTGCGACAAAGAAGCCATCCACATTGTACGTGTGCGGATAGTAGCGGCGCGTGTGAGATAGGGAGGCGTCAAACTTTTTGCCGCGGAAGCTGGTGAAGCCCGGCTTGCCAAAGGGGAGGCCCGTGTCGACGAGGCGGACATTGGGGCGGCGCAAGAGGGCATAATTCACCACTTGTTCGTTTTCCTCGACGCAGACGGAGCACGTCGAGTAGACAATGACGCCGCCCGAGTGGCTTGAATGATTGACCGAGTCAATGGCGGCGAGGAGCAGCTGCTTTTGCGTATGGGGCAGCTGGATAAAGTCGAGGTGCGTCTTGTTGGTCTTGACGCTGGCGTCCTTTGCAATGACGCCGGTGCCCGAGCAAGGCGCGTCAAGCAGGACGCGGTCAAAGCCGCCCATGGGTCGCGGGAACTCGCGGGCATCATAGTTGGACACAATGACGTTGCGCGCGCCTAGGCGGTGAATGTTGCCAATGAGACCCTTGGCGCGCTTGCGATTGGCATCGTTGGCCACAATGACGCCCGTGTTCTTCATCATGGCCGCCATGTATGTCGTTTTGCCGCCCGGCGCCGCTGCCATGTCGAGCACGCGCTCGCCCTCTTGCGCATCGAGTGCCATGCAGGGCAAAAAGGACGACGCCGCCTGGAGAATGTAATGCCCTGCCAGGTACTCGGGCGTCGCGCCGAGCGGCACGCTGCTCTCAAACACCTGTAGGCCAACCTTGGACCACTTGCCCACCGGCTCCAGTGTCACGCCGCGGTTGATGAGCGCCTGCGCCAGGTCGCGCCGATGCGTGCGCAGCGTGTTTGTTCGAATGACTACGGGCCGCGCCGTCTCGTTGGCCTCGAAGAAGGCAAAGGCCTCTCGCGGCGTGAAGAGATGAAACAGCTTCTCCGCAAGATACTCCGAGTAGCCATAGTAGGCGCATACGTCCTTGATGAGCTGCGCCGTGTACTCGGCTCTTGACCGGCCTTCCTCCCCTAGGCTGGAAAAGTCGTCCAGCACTCGAATGTTCTCCGTCAGCCGCGTGCGCAACAGCTGGAGGTCGGGCGCCAGCAGCTCGTTCGTCTTGCCCAGCCCGTCTTCGCCATCGTCATCCTCCAGGATGTGTGGCTTGTCCCCTTCAATATTTGTCTGCATGGCGCTTTCTGCAAGCTCTGCCGCATTGGCAGCCTCTTGCTCCGCCAGTTCAAGGTCCAGCTTCCTCGTGAGACCGGCAATGTTGGCAGCTGTTAGCGTCTCCTCGGCGTCGGATTCCTCCTCATCTTCTGAAAAGACGTGCGTTTGCTGCTTGCCGTCATCCTCCGAGTCGTAAACAGAAGAGTCTGACCCGAGAAAATCATCACCCAACACACGCGCGCCACCATTATTGCTGTCTGACGAGTCTGCGCCATCAACATCGAATTCATCACCGACTTGGTCCTCGGAAGAATCGCCCTCGGAGCCTGACATGGCGGCCTTGGCTTTTACTCTTCCATTTGGTTTTGAAGCTTTTGTCCCGTTTTGCGGCTTTGCCAATGCATCTTGTTTGACCACCGCCTTCTTTTCGCCCTTTTTAGGTAATGCAGCCTTTGCCGTTCTCCGTCTCTTCTTGTTGGGGGCTTCGACTGGGGCTTCGACAGGCAGACCGGCTTTTCGCTTCAACCGTGCGAAATGCTCTTCAGACAGGGGCTCCGGAGGCCCCTGTTTCCTCGCCATGCGCCGTCCCGCACCCATTATCAAGCGAAAGTAGAATTAGTGGCTGCGATGAGAGTACGAGTTGGTTATGTCAAGGAGTCGTCCGCGGCGGGAGCTTGAGAATTCACACTTATGCTTGCCCCACTCTACTTTTTTTTCCTGAGGCACAGCCAGGGTCTGCTATCGATACTGTGTCGGTTCAACTTCGCCTTTGACTGAAGCCATGTGATTACCTAAGTAATGCGCGACTCCACCAGCTTCTGAGATCACCATGTCGGTGGTCAATGTCTCCATAATGGCCAACACCATAACTGATTTCTACTCATCTCTCTCTCCCACGTCTCTGCAGCGTGAAAATCCTCGCGAAAGCTTCCACAAGTTATTTCTATAAGCTACTGATTTGTTCTTCAATCTCCTCTTCACCAGTCCACCATGGCCGAGGCAACGTTCGCCAGAGCCTTTCTTTCATCACTCGATTCGCGACCCGTCAAGCTCTCGGCAGATCATGTCGAAGACCCCAGAAAATACCCGGCGCAGCCAGCCGTAAGCAGACCACAGACGCTTCGGCTCTACTGCTCCTAATGCCATCTATAGTACATATTGCCACGCATGCCTAACCCCATGAGCAAGCCCGTCAAGCTTGCCCCTGGACAAGAACGCAGCATCACCGTCATGCTCAAGTCGCTTCGCAATCCTCCTCTCGACATCAAGCTCACCTCGCAACCTGTAAACACGTCATTACTCGATATCAAGTCAAAGGTCTCGAGCCAGGCCCGCATTCCCGTCGAAAAGATCAAGATTATTCACAATAAGCGGCCCGTTGCGGACAGCAAAATACTCAAGGATGTCATGGCTGAGAATGACAGGACGGTTGATTTCTCCATCATGATAGTTGGCGGAGCGGCGGCTATAGCACCAGACAACTCCGTTCAGGCGCCCTCCGAGGCCACGGGGAACGCTGTCGTCCAGTCACCAGAGTTTTGGACAGATCTCAAGGGCTTCCTTATGCAACGGCTCAAGGATCAGGCGACGGCTGAAGAGCTTTGTCGTCTGTTCAAGGCAAGTTGGGAGTCACACAAGTCAAGGCCGTAAAAGACGACGGATGAGCAGCAAGCAATGCGCTCAGGAGCGGTGGCGGGCAAAAGTTATACGCACTTTAAAAAGACGACATTATATCCAGTGCGACTCTTTAAATTCTTCTGGCGTGATATCATTGAGGCTCCCAGGTCAGCGAGCCCCGGCCCCGATCAACAAGACAACATCATGATGAACATGTCCACGGACCATGCAGACTGTCTTTTGTCCACTTTCGCCTCGTCACCTCGCGTTATAATGGTTGGATGCTCAGAAATTGAGCCTAATGGTAGTTTCTGCACACTCAAGCGCTCATCTAAACAGCGCCTCTAGCCCTCCATGAGCGACTCTAGCCAGCGAGGCCCTTGCTGACGGTCTTGAGGACGGATTCGTGCTCGATATCATCTGGATCGTTGGCCTGCAGTTCCACCGCGATACCAGTCAAGGCCCGTTTCAAGGCTTCTTTGGAAGAAGCGTAAATCATCTTGGGCTGCGAGGTGGGCATTTGGTTAGCGTGAGAAATGAGGTTGAGTTCAAGACGCTGTTCTGTTACCTGAACCCCAGCATCATCAGGAGACCAAGCGATAAAGGCGAGCTTGTTTCTATATTCGGTCAGTAAGTACAGAAAGAAACCAAGACGAAATACCAAGTCATTACACACCGCACACCGTCTCCAGACGCTAGGCTGTACTCAAAGTCGTAAACAGCATAGCGGGGACCCTTGCCGACGGTGCCCTGCTTCCAATCAGATACTGCGGTGGCAATGTTACGTAGCAGGTCAATGACGAACCGACTTGCTCTTGGACGTGGCGTTGATGAGCTTCTGGCGGAACTTCTCCCAGTCCTTGTCATCGGATGCTTCCTCAACCACAATCTGCTTGTTGTCGTCCGACAGCTTATAAATGATGTATTTGAGTTTCTTGGACAGCTTCAAATCATTGTAGGCGGTTATGCACTCTTGAGAAACGCTCGCTCTAAAAATCAGACGAGATAATCAGTGCCGATTCGGTCTGTCGGGGCCCGAAATGAGGCAGAGAAAATACGCCTGTGCCAGGAGAGCCTGGCTGCGAAGCCAGTATTCAAGCAACGGCGCATCCGAGGATGGAACAAGTCAACAGGACAACTAACCCTGACTGAGACTACATCGTAAAGTCAGTATCATCGCAGTCGTTCACGACTTTCTATTGGAGAGCTTCTCACCATGGTTGCGGTCTATGTACGTCAGGGGAGAAAGACGTGGGCTGTCAGGAATGAGGGGTGAGTAATGGCGGCTGCGAGCTTATTAGCTATCGACAATGCGCGTTGCCGGGCTGCAAATGATGCCAGGTTGAGCATCTTTTTTGTGGGAAGCGAGGCGTACATGGAGCTGAGTTTCGATGGTGGCTCTGCCTTGTCGTGATGCGAAGCAGCAGAGAGCGTGCAAAGGGGGGATTCTATTACCAGGACAGGATCCAGGGTGCGTGTTTGGCGAGACGGTGGATGGAGGGGAGCCAAACTTGGCGGAGAAAAAAACACCACATCATCATGGTGGGGTTGTCTGTGGCTTGGACGCCACGTGATCTGACTATGGCGCACATCTTGGGCCGAATGCTGATGGAATGAAGACGCCTAAAAATAGACCAAGCCACGCAATACTCACGCCTGCATGTCGTCCTTGTGTCCTACAAGAAGATTTTTCTTTCACATGCTAAAGCTAGTATACAGCAACCTCCAATCTGCCACCGGGGGTATGAAGACATTTCGAGAGAGGTGAGAGGAGATTGCAGAAAGACCACTTGCTGCTCCCTACAGCAGCAGCATCAAAACACCAAATACATACCCTGTGATGTTTTCGCACAACGCCGCTTTCTACCAATTAATATCCACTTACATCATGCCGCCCATGCCGCCCATGCCTCCCATGCCGCCCATGGGGGGACTGGCCGCCTTCTCCTCGGGAGCCTCGACGATGGCCACCTCAGTAGTGCCTAGCAGAGAGGCAACACCCGAGGCATCAATAAGACCAGTGCGAACAACCTTGAGCGGATCCACAATGCCAGCCTGGATCATGTTGACGAACTCGCCCCTGGAGCTGTCGAAACCCTTTTGGAAGTCGCTGCCATGCTCATCAACAAGCTTGCCCACGACAACAGAGCCCTCAAGACCAGCGTTCTCAATTATGGTCCGTGCAGGGCGGGTGATGGCGTTCTTAACAATCGTAACACCCAGCTTCTGATCAAAATTGGCCGCCTTGACATTCTTGAGAGCCTGGCAAGAGGCCTTGAGAAGAGCAGTACCACCGCCAGGCAGAATGCCTTCCTCGACGGCAGCACGAGTGGCATTGAGGGCATCCACGAAGCGATCCTTCTTCTCGCCCACCTCCACCTCTGAAGAACCACCAACCTTGATGACGGCAACACCGCCTGAGAGCTTGGCCAAACGTTCCTGTAGCTTCTCCTTTTCGTATTCAGAGGTGGCCGGATCCTCCTTGACACCGCGAATCTGCTCGCAGCGCTGAGTAATGGCATCTTTAGAGCCTTCACCGTTGAGGATAATGGTGTCTTCCTTGGTGATAGTAATGGAGCCAGTGGAACCAAGCATATCAGGAGTGGCCTTGTCAAGTTTGATATCAAGCTCATCGGTAAATACGGTGCCCTTGGTAAGTACAGCAATGTCGCCAAGGATGGATTTCCGGTTGTCGCCAAAGCCGGGAGCCTTTACGGCAGCAACTTGCAATTGACCACGGAGCTTGTTGAGAATGCAGACAGCCAGAGCCTCGCCATCAATATCCTCAGCAATGATGACCAAAGGACGACGCATCTGAGTAGAGGCTTCAAGGGCAGGGATAATGTCCTGAACGGCCGAGATTTTCTTTTCCGAGAGCAGAATCAGGGCGTTCTCAAACTCGACTTTTTGTGATTTGGTGTCGGTAATAAAGTATGGAGAAACAAAGCCACGGTCGAAGCGCATGCCCTCAGTGACTTCGAGCTCGTCCTGCATGGTCTTGCCTTCTTTGACCGTAATGACACCTTCCTTGCCAACCTTCTCCATGGCTTTGGAGATCATATCGCCGACATGAGCATCGCCGTTGGCACTGATGGTGGCCACTTGTGCAATTTCGTCGCTAGTGGTGATGTCGCGCTTGTTCTCCTGGAGGAAATTAACCACGGATTCAACGGCAGCTTGAATGCCGCGTCGCAGATCCATGGGATTGCAGCCAGCAGCAACATTCTTGACAGTCTCTGAGAAAATGGCATGGGCCAGGACAGTAGCAGTGGTGGTGCCATCACCAGCAACCTCATTGGTCTTGGAAGCCACATCTTGTAATAATCGAGCTCCTAGGTTCTCGAACTTGTCCTTGAGGCTGACAGCCTTGGCAACGGTGACACCATCTACGAGGACAACATTGTTAGTAGGATGCCAGACCAAGCACGAAGCCAGACACAGAGCTGTGCGTACCCTTTGTGATTTTGGGTGAGCTGTAGCTCGACTCTATCAGGACATTGCGACCCTTGGGACCAAGAGTAGTGGCAACAGCCTTGGCCAGCGTGTCGACGCCCGCCAGCAAAGCGGCACGACCTTCAACGCCAAACTTGAGCTCCTGGAAGGCCAATCAGTAAGAAGAGCTTCAGTGCCATGTATTCCAGATTATGGCCTAGCAAACCTTGTGAGTGAAGCGCAGTTGCTGACCCAGACCAGTTCCAACTCGGAATCGAGAGGCTGCGGATGAAAGGGCCGTAGCCCGAGCTCGGGAGCTCAATGCGCGCTGCATTTTATTCGACTCAGAAGTCTTTTCTTTTAGAGTACTAGAGAAACAAGGGACGGCTGAGAAGGGGAGGCAAGACGAACGAGGCAGAGTCGCAAGAGGGAAACAAGGGGAGAAAAAAATTTTGAGCCACAGGCGGAGGCACTTGAACTAGAGCTTGACTTGCCCAAGAAAAAATTGTCAAGGACACGATCGGCGAAACTGGAGGCCCGAGGATGGCAGCTGTCCAATCATGTGCTGCGCGGCCTCCACAGCAACTTTCCACCTCGTTCCAACAGTGTCTGTCTACTATTCCAGAAGCTTGCTCGATGCTTCCATGAGAATTTCAGTCACTGCTGTGGATATGGGCTCCCTTTTCAATGGGCTCCCTTCCACACTGGTTGGTCAATGCTTAGCTGTCCGGAAGATTCGACAATGCCTTTTTTTTTAACACCTTCTTCAGCAGGAGCTTGGCTGCCTTGAGCATCCATGCTGAGTCAGCAATCAGTAGCAAAGGTTGAACGGCTCAATTCCACAATTCCGCTACACTTGGACGCTGTCTCTATTACACGCCCAACATGAACAATGTCAATGGATCAGCATCTTAGCTTGGCTCTAGCTTAACCATACGGAATTGTGGAACGGAGCGCAGATGCCAAGTCTTTGATGTGTATTAGAGCGCTGCGGCACGAATGGGGCAGTCAAGCGCACTCTCTCAAAGTCTGTCTATCTCATCTGTGCAGTATGTCTGTCTATCTACTTTCTCCCTCCAATGTCGACATCATTCCGCGGATCTCGTTGACTGCATTCGACTAAACATTAAATGGTGCAAGCGGCTCTGCTTTGATGGAGCAAAGCATTACCTCCATGTGTTAGTGTTCCTTTAGGGCTTGCGTCCAAGTCGGAAAAGGCGTCGGGAAAAGGAATTGAACTTTCCTGGAGATGGACCAGCGTGCTTCTCATCCCCATCTCGAGCACTGTTTTCCTCATTCTCGTCATTGGCCGAGTGAAAGTCATGGCGCGATGGTTCTCGTTTCAGCCCTGTAAGCTCCTGAGCCACGTGGTTACGATACTGGTTGATAATGGTGCACTGCTGCTCAAAATAAGTATCAACGTTGCGGATAGACTCTTGCTGGGCCGCCATGATTCGTTCCAGGGCATTCTGCATCTCGCCCGCAGTGGCAGTAGCCACAGAGCTGGCTGTAATGGTGGTGGTTGCCGAAGCAGTGGCCGTATTGACCGCCTGGCTGATGGTCAATGGGAGACTGGATATCATCTGTGTCAGGTAGCCGACAAGGCTCTTGGCAGTCGTCACTTGCTCGGCCGCATTTTGGCTGCTCTGGTCCATGGACTCCATCAAGCGGATGAGCGCCTGGGTCTGGCCGTGGAAGACTTCAGCAGTGCGCTGGATATCACGGTATTGGACGTCAAGCTGGCGGCTCAGAATCTCGTTGTGTTGATCAAGATCCGAGTTCTGGTTCAAGTTGTTGGCCAGAATGAGCTTGAGGTCGCCAATGATGAGTCGAAGAGGACTCAGTGCCGCAGCCACTTGCTGCTCAACCGCGTTCTCCACCGCCTCGCGGATGATGGCCTCGTCAATCTTGAATGACTCTGCCTTTGCAACTTGAAGTGTATCGGCCTCAATAACAGCAGCATTCGAGTTTTTGTACCCACCGTCTGGCGCTGCCTGTCCAGCACCACATGCAGTGCAAGAGCCCTCTGTCTCGATAGTAGCATCGGTTGAGTGGATGCTGCCGACCGTATCCGTGCCTTTGGCATATTGTTTATCGTCTGCACAGTCTTGCTGGTCTTCAGAAGAAGAAGCTCTAGCACTCTTGAGTCCGCGGGCGCTGACGGCGCGCTGTGCAGCACGGCACTTGACTTTGGGGAAGTATGGCCCAGAAACAGCGCGCTCCCTCATGGCAGCAGATAGTCCTGGAGTCAAGAAATTGCTAGGGGCTTGGTCAGTGCCCGATGGCGGCATGGGAAGCATGCGAGCGCCATTGCTCCTGGCTCCAGGCAGAAGCAGTGTTTCTGCTGAGCCAAGGCCAGAGGCATAGTGGTCCGACGACCTTCCGCCTGCATTATCAATGTTTGGCATGTTTGTGCCTCTGCAAGAGGTCTTGGTAGCAGCAGATGTTGGCATCATTGCTTCAAGTGTCTTTGATGCTTTGTGCTCCATTATACTTGGTTGTTGTCTTGCAGAGAGGTGTTCGTCTAATGCCAAAGAAGGAATGCTTAACGATGGTGCAAAGAGATTTGATACGAAGAAAGTAGAGACTGAATGAAAATGGTACGAACACAACTAAGAGTCAAGGAACAAGCAGGATGGGTTTGATCATGGCCTCGAGAAGAGAACCACTTTGCACTTGCGAAAGACTTGAGGGAAAAAAGATTTCAGTGGTGTCTACCACTGCGAGGCCGCATAGGCGAGTACCTGGCATGGGGCTGGTGCTGATAGAGAGCATGTGTAATCAATTCATCTCCTAGATAACAACTGCCTAGGCGCACGCTGGAAAATCTCAGCGAGTACAGTGACCTCCAAAGCACACCACTATTTTCCAGCCACAGAGATTCTGGACCGCCCATTCAAGTCATGTATATCCAGAATTCATGCCAGCAAAATCATGTTGGCAATTCACGCCTACCAGGGCTGCATCTACCTGAGAAAACGACTTCAAATACCGGTCTAGACTGCACGTAAAAGCAGAGTTATTCACTCCAATTCAAGACAAACAACTTGGCACCAAGCATCTGAATCGCCTGACTTGAGCCGACTGGCCAAAGTTGTGCTGATTTCTGTTGATTTTTGCTAGAGCTGTCTATACCTAGCAACATCATTTCCCATGCAGCTTGTTATACCTATACCGGTCACCCTCACCAAGCTCCATGTTGCTAGTGCCTATACCTCGAGTTTCTCGCAGCGCCTTGATACTCTAGAAGCATGTAGTCGAGCCAACTCAGATCTCTCCATCCAATGATTTGGCCGATTCTGTAGCGATCGAAATATTAGAGATGAGCATATCTTTCCATCGGATCCACAACAATGAAAGACTTACCAGATGTCTCCTCAGAGCCATCTTCCTCTGCCTTGGGCTCATTCTTGACGCGAGTTCTGGCTTTTGGAGCCTTGCGAGTGGCTGATTCTTCTTGGCCATCTTCTTGTTTGACCTTTTTGCGTGAAGCCCCCGTGGCGCTTGCCTTTCTACGCTTGACTGGAGATTTCGGGGCATCCTCTGGTTCGAGGCCTCCGTCGTCGGCCTTGGATGCCTCCATCTTGGCGACTTGATGGGCCTTGAGCATCCTCTCATAGCGTTTCTGTCTGTTGTCGCTTTACTGTGAGCTGTGTTGCTCTGGCCGCCAAAAAAAGATAAATTGCAAACACTTACGCCGCGGCTTTAGAGACAATGTTTAGCTCCTCGGCAACAGCACCAAAATCCGGCTAGGTGCGTGTCAGCGCTGTAAATCTGCGTCTCGGATATGCAGCGGGAAAGCGGCACTGTTTGCTTACTTTGCCGTTGTTTGAGTGCTTGATACAAGCAACCAAGAAGTCAACTTGGTCGCTTGATTCAATTTTCTTGACCATTGTAGCGAAGAACGGAATGCTCTGGAAGAACTGGTTAGCATATTATTGCCATTTCTTTTCTGAGAGGGAGAGAATACGATTGTTCTGCTGTAGAGTGTGCTGGCTATATGCCAACTTTGGGCGCGACGCGTCGAAATGGGCAAATAAAAGGCAATAAGACTGTAGGAGGGCCAAGAAGGATGAATGATTGAGACAGGTAAGAGGAAGTGCAGCAGATTCCCATGGAGCAAGACACAAAATCTCGTTTGGAGATGAAAAGGGTAAAACAAAGCAAACGCGAAAAGCGATCGAGGGCGACTGCAAACAAAGCTCAGGGAAACAATGGGGGCTAACGGTCCAAGAAAGTTGAAAGTATCTAACTGACCTTTTTGAGATGCTGAATCAAGAGCTGGAATAGTTATTCAAGTGCGAGTGAGGGCTCAATACGCGTTGGCGACAAGACGAGTGCAGTGGACAATGAGGGCAGAAGAGCGCAAGGTGAAGGAGCGAAGAAAGAGGGGGGTATGGAGAGCGCTTCCAAGAACTTGCAGTGAGCAAATTTACTGCCTCTGGGCTTTATACCGCCCAACGGCCCCCGGTGGTTGGGATTTACTCTCGCTGGCAGCTGCCCCTTGCAAAGTCACCCTGGCCACTGTCATTTCGTTTCCTGGTAGCAGCCCAGCAAGATTTTATAATAATGCAGCTGTAGCAGAGATGGCTCGTATAATAGTACGCATACTATGCATACAGTGGCAACATGGTCATACGCGTCTAAGGTTTTTTTTCAATCAACGAAACATTGAGGAACTTGTGTATAACAGCATACAGATGTTTTTAAAGAATAGAACCCTAAGAGACTGGAGGAATTATTCCCACTGTCCAGTGACTTGATTGCATTCTCCATGGTCGTCTTCGTCCCACCAGACCCAAGCAGCCGTCCATAGGGTGGATGCAATACCGCCAAAAACGGCACTGTCACGTTGATTTACTTGCATGGCTTACGCTGAGATGAAAGCCTGCACTTGGTGTTTGTGATACCGAGGGACAAGGGAGACACTTGACTCCCTTACACAGACACTACTGCCAGCTGGCTGTATTATTTGGCCTTGTTGTCCTCGCAGCAAAAAAAAAGGGGAAATCAAGAGCAAATCGGATTCGTGTCTGTCGCATTCCATATCTGCCCAGTGCATGACCCAAGGCTGAGCAAAGACACTATCTAGAAGTAAAGCCTAGCCCCATTCTAGTTTGAGTATTCTAGACCCTCCAAGTCATTTCCGCCGGAGAAGCACAGAATTCAACCCAGCAGCCTCAGGCGCAAGTCTCCTCAGCAGTGGCATCCTGCTCGCCCCCAGAGTCCGGCACAGCCTCATTGGATTCGTCGGCGTCGGAACTGTGCTTATTCTTGGACTGGCGAGCCACCTTCTTCTTGGGCGTATTCCTTGCTCTGAGACCAATCTTTGCGCGTGTCTTCTTGATGGGACTATCAGGCCCCGTAGGCTCTTCCGCGCTTCTCTTGCTCGGCGAGGCGGACACGGAGCCGCATTCACCCCAGTTGTGAAGCTTGGACATTTGACGGAAACGATCCTTGGCGTACTTTGGGGTCTTGAGCCCGAGATCGTTGGCAATTCCGTCCCAATCTGCGTCGGGCTTGCTCTTCAAGTTGTCAAATAGGGCTTTAATAAAGCGCATCTCGCCTTCCGTCAGGTTACTGCTCTCGCCTCCACTAGCAGAGGCTTTGGGAGGCATCGTTCTTGATTGCTGGCAATTGTTAGTCCTGGGCTCGTCTGCAATCTGGAGGGAGAGGGCAAAAGAACCTCGAGTCTCAATAGAATCACAATGTCTGAAAATGTAGACCAAGGCTTGGTAGCAAAGAGTGTCTTCTTCTCCGTGTCTGTTTGCTGAGCGGGGCGGAATTGGCAGCTTGTTTGAGGAAGAAAGTGCGAGAGTGAGGAGAAGAAAGCAAGGTAGAGATGATAAGATAGAGCAAGGAAGCAGGAAAACAGTCCACACCCTGTGTCAAAACATTCGCTCTGCAGCCAGCTGCCAATTTTAAATTCTAGAAATAAATCCATTCTAGTCAAACTTCTTGCCTCGATAAAGACTATTCACTCTACGCCAGTCAATGCCTTGCGTTTGGCAAAGGAATCAGCAGCCAGGATCCGCGACGAGATGGTGTTGAAATTAGTGCCAGTCAGTACCGCAGTGGCAACCAACAGTGGCAATCAAACCCCGTCTATCTTGGGAGATCTCTAGACTAGGCTGTAGACAAACGCCTCTAATACCCTTTCTCTCCTCTCCCCTCTGTATCGCATTTCAAAAGGCCAATGCCAGATATGAGAGTCTGCAGCCATGCCAATTCCGACTCAAGAAAAACTAAAGCTGCCTCTTTGTGACCCTGACCAATGGCTAAAACTGGCTGTGCACCCAGGACTCTTCCTCCTTGATGTTTTTTCCGAAGTCACTGCCCCCTTCTTCGCGTTTGACAGGACCAAAGATTGACTTCGTGTTCTCATGTTCTTCGTTGTTCTCATAGGGATCGTTGTCCTTATGGACCTCACGTTTCTCGGCCTCTTCGTCAGAGTGCTCTGGTTTGGCTCCGATTCTAGAGGTCCAATCGTCCGCAGGTGGCGTTTTGATGAGAGAGACGCCGCGCTTCTTGGGAGTGCGAGACGCCTTTGACGTGGGAGTGGTAGGACCATCGCCAGTAGATGAAATACCAAGCTTCCTCTTGATCTGGCCGAATCGAACCTAGAGTCTCTATTCAGCATCATGCCTTGAACGCAAACAAGAAAAACCAAGTGTTTCCAAGCAAACGCGAAATTACTCACCTTGGCCACTTCGGCATTCTTGAGACGCTGCTCAGCCGCGACAGCGTTCCAGTCTACCTCTGCCTTATTTTTCATGTGTTTGACGATTGCAAAGAAGAACATTGCGTCTTGGCTTGTGGGCTCCCTGCGACCCGCCATGGTGGGCGTCTTGGCAGAGCTGGGCATGGTTTGGTGAAAGCTGGTTAAAAGGCGAAGCTAACAAACAAGTGTCAGGAAAACAGCAAGAGGGAAAGGACGATGAAATGACGAAATGATGAAATGGCTAACCTAAAGGATGGAAACAAGCTCTTGGGCAAGAATCAGGTCTTGTATGTAATGCGTTTCAGCTAGGCTTGTCAGTGATGAATTGCGAAAGCTCGTGCACAGAAGGTAGTATATAGGAATAAGAGAGAAGAGAGAAGAGAGAAGCGAGAAGCGAGAAACAAAGTATTCTCTCTTATAGGCCCTAGGCGCCAGTGAATGAGTGTCCGGCGCCTTGCAGCAGGCCTACCTACCAGGGAGTTAAATACATACATACATACATTCATACCTCCTATATCTACAACCTGTAGGTAGGCGTGCACGTACCTCTTTACAGCTGTAGTGACTGCAACCCAATCTTCAGCGTCTTCGCTAAAAACCTTGCCATCTGCTTGCCTCTAGGTAGCTAGTGGTTGATTGATGGCTCCATCTATATGTCTAAGTATACAGCACCTTGGACTCGGGTCCCGTTCAATTTTCAGTGTTCTATTTCCGACAATACCCAATCTTGATATCTTTCAAACAGCTGCAACATATTCTGGCAGCTACCACAACTCCTTCCCTTCCAACTCCGGCAATCACATTATAGATAACATGGCGGTGTGCCCGTAGACTATATAAATAACGCTCAGACAATCGAATAACTACTAGTCGCACCCTTTTCGTGTTCAAACAAAAGCACAAACGTTTCTGCGGGAGAGAATGGTCAGGACTTCAAGAACATTCTAGTAGTCCTTTCGCACAAAGGTATCATTGGACCTCATAAAACTTGGAGGTCCAGTCTTGGCTGAGGTGGGCCCAGGCCTGGGCATTGTTGAGATCAGCCTCTTCATTTGTTGCAGCCGCCGGCGAGGGATCACTCTCTGGGCTTATAATGGTGTCGGGAACAGGAAATTGCGGCGATAAAGAACTCTGTTGCATGAGATGAATGTTGCCCGGGACGAGAGGGTTGTTGGCAGCCGACAGGGGGACTCTCCTGGCTTGTGTATGAACTGGCGTGGACCACTGCATGTCGTCGCTGCAGGGAGTGAGCAGCCGGGAGCATAATTGATCGTCGTTAGCGTCCAAGGGAGCTTGTGGAGGAGCAGAGGGACCGTGGAACTGCACAGAAAGGGTTAGTCAAGTCGGCGCCATGGCAAACCCAAAAACGGGCAAACGACACCCGTCATGACACACCTGGTAAAAGGGAGGGGAATTATGTATGAGCTCCATGTCCAGCATAGGCTTGCTCGGCGACTGGTCGGGGTCGGGCTTGAAGACGATTGAATCTTTATCGTCGGCACGGAGTGCTCTTCTGATGCCATGTCTAGGGCCGACACGGTTCCGTTTCGCAGCAGAGAGAGAAGCGGATACGCTGGTGCGGTAGCGTGCAAACCGCATTCGCGCTGCATGGCCGTTTGAAATGGGTTCGAGGAGCACGGGGTCACAGGCGACTTTGTCCCAGTCAATCTGCAGATGGCGCCGTCAGCAATGTTGCCACGCCAGGTGCAATGGCCTCCACGCCTGACCTCTCTGAGATTCATTTGGTGTATAATGGCCAAGAGAAGGCGGGCAAGTATGTTCTCGCTATTGGGAGGCATGCTTCTCGACAACGACGAGTATGAGGGCGGCACGGTCGGGGCACAAGGCTTGGGCGTCTCTGTGAGCGACGAGATAAGATGGAATTGACTTGAATTTCGATCAAAGCCGGGCGGCATATGAAGATGAAGAACAACTGTCTTGGGGCCAGCGCGGGAGCGAGGCGATAAATGCTCCTGTCTGGTGCTCGTCGTCAAAGAGCGGTCCAAAATTTGCTCCGTGTCTTGGGCCGCTGCAAGGGGCTGCTGAGACTGGTAGTGGGTGGCTGTGGACGACCCGGGGAGCTCCCTCGAGACCCCGCGAGGCAGCATTGGCGCTCGCGCCTATGGGCTGGATTGATTCGCGGCCAAGAGCTGGCCTGTCTCTGCAGGTGGCTAGGATAGGGGTGTTCCAGTTGAGGCGGCCAAGGCAAGCGCTGGTAGGGAGACTGGAGACAGGGATGAGCATCATTCAATCTTGTCAAGGCCAGGCCGATAGTCTTGCAATGTCGAGAACAAAAAGAGGAAATGACAAGACGCCCAGGCGTCGGCGGCTTTTATAGGTACCCGCATTGCTCTGCGCCGGGGCTGCCAAGGCGCTCGAGAGGCAATGCCTGGCAGGCCGACGGTCAGAGGCCTCTATAATGCTACCGACTGGCAAGTAGTAGTAGCCTTCAAAGTTTGTACAGAGGCGCGCCACCGACGCAGCTCGAGTACCTCGGTCTCGACCCGCTGTGCAGCTTCTAACAAATTTGCCAGAGGCTGAGGGGTGGGTAGGAGCGGTGAGGCGGGCCAGCTGTTAAGCTTCCATCGCACCGCCGTATCTGTACCTGCCGGTCTTAGTAGCCCTCGTCGGTATGGAAAGGTAGCAGCTATGTAGAGCTATGGACAGGCACCAGCAGCGCATGACCCAAAATCAAGGCGGCACTGCTGATTCGTCCGATGACACGTCAAGGCCTGTTTGCCTCGTCAGCCAGCCCTAGCGGCAGACGGGGCAAGCGGCAGTTTCGGTCTCATCGTCTCCACCCCAAGGTCATTGAATCTCAGTGCTTGCATGGGTGCTTGTGCATCATGTCGTCGGTACAGTCGGACTTTGGAGGCCAGAATGTCCTGGCTGTGCGGCTTGTGAAACCACCCATTCACCGCTGCTTTGGGCTTGACCGATGCGGTCCATGAGGCCACCATTGCCATGAGCTGCAGGCAACGCGGCCACTCACGGGTCTCAAGGTAAAGCATAATTTTTTTTCGCGTGTAACTGAGAAACATTTTCGGAGCAAAAAGTCTCCTTGTGACTCATGTCGCCTATGACGCGAGCACAGCGGCGAAGCTGAGGGTCAGGAAAAGGGGAAAAAGGAAAGTCTCCTGTTGGAGGCTGCATATGCTTGCATTTGCAGGCCCGTCATTCCAGCGGCGGACCCCAGCAGCCATATGACAGGCTACCGCTCAACTTTGTCGGCCAATGATTCTTGCTTTGCTGAGTTGTGCTGAGCTGAGGAGGGGGCGACGGATGTCCAGCCTCCCCATCCCCGTAGCAACCGAGGGCCAATACTTGCCAAGCCAAGCGGCACAGCCTACAGCTTGAGAAAAAAGAGAAAAAGAGAGTCGTGGCACAAGCTGCAGGCAGCCGATATTGGCCACACACGCAAGGGTAAAAAGGAATAAATGAAGGGGTGGGGAGAGAGACCTAGAACGAACCTCCCTTGCGACGGTACGAGACGCTCCAGGCCGTGTGAGGCATTGAGAATCCATGTCAGATGTGCCAACCGTCTCAGCAAATCATACTTTTTCCCCTCGCGCACCACCTACTAAAGAGGGGCAGGCGTCATATGGAAAAGCGTGCGCGATAGCCATCCAGACACGTCGGTGAGACGCGGAAAATTTAGACGAGACGAGCATCAGCATTTTGGCCGCCTTGGAGTTATTTTTGCGCGTGTCCATGGTCACGAAGCAGCGCTAGACGCCAGTGTCGTCGTCGAGGAGGGCATTTAGACGAGGTGCGGTCGGGAGACGCGACGGCCGCGCATTTTGGTGGGACACTGTGTGGCGCCAGACTGACACGATTACACGTGACCGTCCATTTCCGGTACGCATCCCCCTTTCGTGCCGACTAGGCTGCATTCTGCTGACTCACAGCGCCACAGAACTCTAAAAGGCGACAAGACATTCATTCCTCTGACCCCCAAAGCAACACCCAACATGCTTGCATCACAGAGTATTATGCACATCGAGACATGCATCTTGCTGGAGCAGTCTGACATGAGACTGACTGTAATTAGGCGGGCATGTCCGCATTCACAAGTCCTGCACAATACGGCCCCATGTTGCACTCAAGCTCCGGGTGTACCTGTTGTTACAGAGACTACTACTACTACTGCTACTGCTACTGCTACTACTGCTACTACTACTACTACTACTATCCATCCCAAGGCTTAGTGCCCGTCAAGTACATGGCTCCTGGCAAACATTCCGGTAGCCCAAGACACGTGGACAAGACCGGCTAAACACCGCCATTGCGCCGGCTAAGCCAGAGCATCGCCATGGCTTTCGGGTTGCAATGTCTTTGCTAAACGCTCGTTGGATTAACGGTCCATGTCACCCTGCACCAAGTGTCTTTGGAGCAGGCTGCTCAACCACCAATAGCGCCATGACCAGGCCTTCTTTCACCCTTGGCCTTGCATGCCAGCAGGCCAGCCATTTGCAGAGTAGAAGCCTTGAATTTCGTCTCAGATAGTTGCAAAAAGGGACGCTGTGCTGCAGCAGGCCCATGGCAGTACTTGAGGCAGACACAAGTAGTAAGCCGATCATCACGGGCCGTCTTTGACCCGCTCTATTATCAGGCCATAACGACCTCCGCCTCTTGCGGCCACGTCGCTACCAATTTCTCACTATCAATTTTGCCCTTGAGCGAGCAGCGCACTTAACACGGCCTATCCGTCGTCAGGCCGTTGGCAAAGTCCTTGATTAACACTCCAGGTCCATGGCCGTCGACGAATCAGCGGTCCAGACCACGCCCACAATGGCTATGAATACCAAGAACTGGAACGACCGTGCTGACAAGGACCTGTTCTTCACTATACTATCCGTAAAGAATATTGGCGTTATCAGCGGCGCAGAATGGACCACGATAGGCAACCACATGAGAGCACTTGGATATGGCTTTACCAATGAAGGCTGTCGGTCAGTACTTGCACCCATTTTTTACACTTGCACAGTGCCGCTTATATCAGATGCATCTCGGTGCATCAATTTATTTTTGCCTCCATGACGTTTGATAATGAGACGTAGTTGCTCACCTGACGAGCGTTGGATACCACCATGTCGTGCTGCCTGCATCTGTTTTGTTCTGGGCACTGACTCTTGCTCTCTATAGACAACACTTTCAAGGCCTCCGCCGGGCCCAGAACAAGGCCGACGCCAACGGCGCTGTCACGCCGGAATCCTCTCGTCGCGTCGACCCAACTTTAAATCCTATTACTAGGAGACCGGGCCCAGGACGAGGTCGACCCAGGAAGCAGCAGCAGCAGCAACAGCAATCTGAACAGCAAGAACAGCAGAGTCCTCAGCAGCACCAACAGCAGGCACAGCAACAATCCATCGGGCCCAATAATGTACATAGCAACGTCTCCATGACCACTCCCGTCCAGATGCAAGCCGCAGTGGGAGGGCCATTTCCAGGGGCCATAGCAGAGCCATATTATACCAACATGATGATACCTCCAGCAACTCCAAACCAGTCTCTGCAGGCTCACGGGCCTTCGACTCCGCCGCAAGGACTCGACAAAGCCGCGGTCGGTGCCCAAGACTCAGCAGCGACTCTGGCATCAGATACTGGTGTGCCTGACGGGCTGCACATTTCACAAGGCGACGAGGCTGCTGATGCAGATGTCGATGCAGATGGAGCAGAGAGTGTGCAGCCTGAGCCGTCAGAGGAAAACGAGGACCACCCAGCTAAGCGACAAAAGATGGAACAAGAGGAAGAGCCCGATGTAGCAGCCGAGACTGAGGCAGATCCCACACACGACCCAGCTCTTGAAGACGAAGCAGTGCTTGCTCTTGCTGAGCACAACGGGTTAGAAGAAACAAAGCTGCGATGCCTTGTATCGACTTGGCTAATTGAAGGTGCTGCAGATTTGACAATTACGGAGAGGCATAACATGCACTTGCTCTGAAACGCAAATCAATGCTGCGGGCAAAGGTAGATAGAAGGAGCCAATGGCAAGGTAGAGGTAAAAACGGAGTGGACACGGCGGCATTTACATATCGAAGCTGCCCAAAGGAGATGGAAAGGCGTTGGTATGAATTCTTGACCACAGGCACTTGAAGTCTGTAATAGCATTGACGGACAGCCGGAGTGTTGATGGTTGATAGGAGGATTTAATTATTTCAATTTCTTTGGGCAGTTGCTGTTACAGAATCTGGTACAAGAGCTATTTGCTTAACTGTGCTGGCTGCACTGTCTTTTTTTTTTTTTTCAGAGTCAGGTTTGGTTTGTTTGCCCTATATCAAGCAATTTTTTCGATGCTATCGCCCACTCACTACAATTTCTTCCCTCGCACATCCACTTCTAGCTTCGGCTTGGTCAATCGCCTCAAGCCCAGACATATCTTTCCTGCACTCTCAAGATAAACAGAGAAAGCGCAGATATGCCTTCCAAAACGACCGGCGTTTGGGACAGCGTGCCGTTCCTAACAGAGCTCACCCTCTTGCTCTACGAGGCGGCGCATCGATCTGGAGGACTGACGCCAGCTATCAAGGATGCTATTGCGTGGGAACTGGAGAGGGCTGGGCACGCCGTGACATGGGAAGCCATTCGGTTAGTACATGTTTTCTTTTGGGTTGCCTTGGCTTTTGCATAGCGCATGACCTGGAGGTGAAAAGTTGGCTTCCTCCCAATTTGCTTCTCCCTCGTCGGAATCCTTGGCAGCCAATCCTGAAGAGACAGCTGCTCGCCAGTCACTGCAAACCCCGCCTTATATCTATTCTCTTTATCTTCTCTCACGTTCCGTCTTTTACCCTCCACTCTTTTCCATTCTTCTCTTGGACTCGTCTCCCTTCAATCACACTCGTCGCAACTACCCGCATCGCAGGCATTCAGCCGACCTCAAATTGCAATGTCTGGAGCACGTCAAGTCATGAAATGGGGCCCCGATGTTCATGAGGACATTCTTATTGCTGTTTTCAAGCATGTTAGCTTTGGCTCAGACACCGTGGCTGCAATCATGCAAGACCTGCGAGCAAAGGGCTATGCCTTCTCCGAGAGTGCTTTACGGTATTACAGAACCCTTTGCATACCCAACACTGCCTTGTCTTTCTCTTAATGCTGCGTTTCTGTCTCTTTCTTTCCGCTTCTCTGCACTGCGCTAGTGCTGGGATTGTTGGCTAGGGCCCTTTTCTCCCCTGCACCTTACCCTGAGTACCACCTCACAAGCCAGCCACTTCACATCACCCTGGATTGATTGAAATTCTCATACTTCATCAACACAACTCATCCAAACACATCCGACAGACAATACACATCATGGCATCCAAACCTATGCGCGGATGGAATGATGAGGCCAACGCCAACCTTTTGCTGGCTTTCATGGACGTTATCAAGCCAAACAAGGCCATGATCACTGAAGTCACTGCTGCCATGACGGCCATGGGCTATGCCTATTCTTTTGATGCCATCAAGTGCTTTTTGGCCCCAAATAAGTGTTGCCGAGCTCAAATGCTGACTCGAGGTGTTTTTTGCAGCCAGCATGTTCAAAAGCTTCGTCGCCCTCGCGATCCTACCGCCGTTGGTAAGGCCCAACTCAAGGACGAGACCGTCTCGACGCCGACCAAAAAGACGCAGGCTCGAACACCTGGCTCTGGTTCTGGCCGCAAACGCAAGACACCTTCCAAGAGTGTCAAGAAGGAGATGTCGCCTATTGATGACAATGACGAGACTGAGAGTCTCAAAGCCAAAGTAAAGGAAGAAGGAGAAGCTCCACGGCCTAAGAAGGTCAAGAAGGAATCGACACCGTATGTCTGGAAAGCAATCAACTCTCAAGGGCCTGCTTAGACAAAGAACCAGTGACTGACTTGCTACTTCCGCTTTAGTCTTGAAGGAGAAGAGGATGAGATTTAAGTCTGTGGCACTCCCAGATGAAATTGAGCGCGCCAATCATGTTGGCGGAATCAGGATGGGATGATACTTTTTTTGGCATCTGAAGGGGACGAGCTGTGTGCGTATCCACTTACGCAGAGGAGGGATGATTTGCAGGTAACAGACTGCTAAATATACAAGATGCCACACGACGAGGAAAATTGTCTGACTTGGTGCTTCATTTAGCCATGCCGAGCCTTTGAGCTTCAGCGGCATCCTCTAGTATTCAGCGTACTATTAGAAAGTCCTTGTCCATAAAAGTTTCCAGCCAGACAAGATACAGGCGAATTTTTAGAGATTCTATAGTCCAAATACTATATAGTCCCCTTATCTAGGGACCATGCATATCGGATCAAACAGAACAAGTACACGATAAAAAGTCCAAGTTTGTTATAAGCGTGTAACCATGGTAATTAGGAAAATGCAGATACCTTGCCCGCCACCCGTCTTTCACTTGTGGATTAAGTTACTACCGATCCGACTCTGCCTTGCAGACTCTTGCTTTATGTGTTTTCCCTCTTACTCTGGGGTTTCCCGACTCTTTTTTAACCCAACACACACACGACTTCAATCTCTTGTGACATTCGACCACAAGCCTCAGCCCGTGCACACATTTCCATTGCAAACCAAGGTAAAGCCACCATGTTCTCCCAAATTCAAACCCTTGTATTCTCTCTCGTCTTTTCCTCCCTTGCAGCATCTCTTGGACCAGCAGTGTCGAAACTTGTGCGAGGAAGCACACTCAGCGCTAACAAGGCTTCTCTTGGCAGACGAGACACGAGCAATATTCGTCGCTACTTGAATACCAAACCATGACGGGCGAACTCAAGAGATGGGACGCTGCGGCGCAGCGCGATCTCTGCATCGCGGTTTTTCTCGCCACGCAAGATGGCCGCATCACGTACAACTGGGGCAAAACGCATGCCATAATGTCGGAACGTGGCTACACGTTCACTAAAGACGCCATTTCGTAAGCCTGCCTTTTTGTTCTTCTTCTCTTTTTCGCTCCCTCTCTTCTTCTCTTCTTGCTTTTCTTCGATTTTTCTTCGATTTTCTCTTTTCGACTATCTTCAATTATTATTATTTTCATCCTTCTTTTCCAAATGAGCCCTCTCTACACTTTATTCATACAGGCTGTGTCAAAGAGATATTTCCCGCTAACCCTGCTCTTTAAATCTAGGCAACACTTTACAAAAATAATTCTAAAAGACTACAAAAATCGTCTCGGGCCCTCCTCGAGTGGCCCATCTACTCCCAAAACCCCAAAGACTCCCAAGAAGCCACGCGCTCCTGGCTCCAACAAACGCAAGACTCCGGGAAAGTCGACCGAAGACCAAGACGATGACGACCTTGATCTCTTTGCCCCATACAAGAAGGAAAAGAAGAGCATGAAGGATGAAGACCTTCCCGGGATCAAAAAGGAAGAAAGGTACCATGACTATTACAATTGCGTGGCTTGTTACAAGGGGCCGATTTGATGAATAACGCACGGCTGACATGACTTGTTTCTCATTACAGCTCCGGCTTTGAGCAATGGTGCCTTCAGGAAGATTAGATGGCTTTTCGTACACCGACATCACAGAAGTGGCTCGTAAAGAGGGTCATGCTCTGGCTGCTTCCTTCCTGACCGTGGGTTTATAGATGGCTATGAGACTTGGGGGAACAAATTTCAACGACTCTAGGATTAACTGGCCATGATGGCGGTCGAGGCAGCGGCAAAGATAGTTCAGACATCAGAGTCATCTCCTGCTATCGCGTTTGACTGCGGTACATGTATTTGCCTTTTCAACAACATCGTTGTCGCTTGCTACAACTCAATGATACCACGCCAGTGACACTTGCTCTGCTCGTTTGGCAATTTAGTTCCCCACCGTCTCTGTTTAGCAGACGCCCAACTCATCTCGGCCGCTGTTCCTCGGTAGTGCTTTTTTTGTCTGGTGATTTGGACTTGTCGTCCGCCTCGCCTTTCCTTTTGGCCGTGCCGCGAAGGCTTTGCCCCTGGCCGGAAAAGTGCGGTTTCTGGGCATCCTCCAGATTTTGCAGCTTTTGCTCAAACGTCTTGACAGGAGTAATCTCGTAACCAAAGAATAGCTTGTTTGGGGGCAGACGCAGGGGAGCAGGACCCCCTACCCGACTTCTGGACAATATCTTGGGATTGGCGGGGACGGGCGTGGCCGGCTTTGGGGTGCTATTCTTACTCGACTTCTTAGTCAAGCGCTGGCCTTCGCCGGTAAAGTTGGTGCGCACGCTAGTGACTGAGGGCGCAATAGCACTATAGTTAATAGCTTGTGCCATGGTGCCCTGGCTGTGCAAGACACCGCCAACGGGAAGGCCGGGTTTGATGCTGCGCGGTGTGCTGGTGCCGCTCTTCTTTTCTGGCTCGACGTATCCGACAGGAGGTGCAAACTCGACAGACACATCCGTTTCTATCATGCAAACGCCCATCTTGTCTGTCTCTGGCTTGACATCGAGGACAGCCACGTCGTAGACTTCGTCGTTGTATTCAAAGTTGAAGACGTCGCCCTTGGTGAGAGTGGCAAAGTTCCTAAAAGCCCTCTCGAGAACGGCCTTGGGATCACTGATATCGAGAAAGTTGACAGACTGAGGCTGGAGCTTGACCATTTTGGCAAGCTCCAGCGATGTTGTGCGGACCTGAATCATATCTCCAACATCCATACTGAGCGTTTCCATCATCTTGCATCTTGGTCAGACGTGCGCATGATTGGGCATGGCTCGGGACGGACAAGGAGCAACACACCCATTGTGGCACATAGGCACGCCCTTCTTCGGCAATAAACTCGAGGACTCCGGCATGCGTATGCCGCTCCTTCTCGCCGTTGACCAGCTCCATCAAGAGCGGCCACTGGACGTGTAGCTTGGATACCTTGTCCAGGGCTGACGGCGGCAAGATGATTTTGGAGCCGTAGTTGAGCTCGGGTCGTTCTGACCCGGGGGCCATGATGACGGGGTAGCAACGATAGTATTCGTCAAACCGCTGGATTATGGGCCGTCTGCCATGGCGGACCATGTTGTATAGGTGCGCGTTTTCCGAGCCTGGGTCAAACTGTCACTTTTGGTGAGCCGTCAAGCTAGCTATGAATCATTTGAGCTCCAGCGGCATCACCAACCATGTTGGATAGGTAGTTTCCCTTGTTGGTCAAGAAAATAGGCTCGAGGATGACTCTGGGCTCTAGCTTGCTTGTAGAAGAAGAAAGAGACAAGCGCCGCGCCGTTTTGATGGAGGAGAACAAAAAACTGTTTGATGCAGCGTCGTCGACGTTTGTAGTAGTACTCGCGTTGTCTTGTGCCGCCGGCATGACGCACGGCTGTGGCGGTGCTGACTTTGTGGCTTTTTCTCTCTCCATATCTCCACATCAGCCTCAGCGCCAATGAGAAGCTTCAAATCGCCTTCAACCTCAGCCTTGCCCACCTACTCCTCTTGACAAAGTGTGCATCGCATCTGCCCACGTGGTTGAACTCCGATCCATGGCATCACGCTTCTCAGCCGCCAGACCAAAGCGAGCTGGCGAGAACTTTGCTCGCACCCATCATCACGATGGCAGCGATGGCAAGAGAGTCAAGTTTGACGTGCGCAACCCCTCGACTCTGGCTCCTGATGCTCGCGACGACGACGCCGTGTTGGATGCCGATGTCATTGGCGGAACCAGTGCCACCAAGCGCGGGGCGGTGAATCTTGATGGTTACGACAGCGATTCTGATGGCGAAACCTTTGATACCAAGGCAGCTGGCCGCAGTAAAAGCCAAGTCGATCTCATCAAGAAGCTTGACAGCTACGACGACAAAAACGGCGGCCAGAGTTTCAGTAGAGAAGCTGCCGACGATGATGACGATGATGACGATGATGACATGTTTGCCGTTGGCGAAGATCAAGGTGCTGAAAGTGACAGGGAGCGACAGGTTGGCGGCAAGAAAAAAGACGTGCGCTTCCTCGACGCCGCCGTCATGGAAGGCGAGGTAGAAACGAGCAAGAGCGGTGGGCGCGTCAGACTGGATGAGCGAGAGAGCAGCGATGACGAGGAGGACGTGGAGCTTGCTATACAAGAAGAGGGCATCGATGACGAGGTGGGAGCGGGCGGTCTCAAGCGAAACGCGCCCAAGATCGAAGCCTTCAACCTACGCGAGGAAATGGAACAAGGCCGATTCGACGACCAAGGCAACTACGTGCGCAAGGCTGAAGATCCCGATGCCGTACATGACAACTGGCTTGAAGGGCTGAGCAAGAAGGACATGAAGAAGGCAGCAGAGGCCCATGACAAGCGTATATCAGAGGCAAGAAAGCAGCGCATTGCAGAAGACGGGATTCTGATAGGCGACCTGCTCAAGACACTGATTGTAAATCTGGAAAAGGCGGAAACACCAATGGAAGCCCTGGCTCGGCTGGGCAGGCAAATGCCCAAAGCCAAAAAGGTGCCTCAGTGGAAGCTCAAGAAGCTCACCAAGAGCGCGCAAAGCATGGATGTAGACCCACAGCCTGCTGATGATTCAGGGCATGCTGGGGTCAAGGAGTCTATTGATGCTATTACAGATGCTGCAGACAAGCTGCTGAGCCGCGACTATCAAGACATATACGAGCAAGAGAGAGAAGTCTTGGTGCGCGAATTCCGGCGCGAGACGGGAGAGGATTGGGTAGAGGCAAAAAAGGCGAGTCGACAAAGCAGCCCTTCACAAGACAGCATGTGGGAGTTTCGGTGGACAGATGGCCGCGACGGGGGAACAGTGCAGGGTCCGTACGAGGCGGCAACCATGAAGGCGTGGGACGAGGCCGGATACTTCGGACAGGGCGTCGAGTTCCGGCCTGCTGACGGTAGCAGCGCATGGAGCGCAGCAGCCCTATTTGGCTGACGCAGCGCATGGCAGATGCACAGCGGCAAAAGTCGGGTGACGCATGGTACCGGCGGCCGGCTAATCTAGGGTCAGCTTGCCAGCATCCGACAGCGCCTCAGCCATTGTCGTCTTGTCTTGGCTTGGTGTTGGTGAAGCAGATGAGCAAGACGGTGGCGCCTTTGGGTGAGGCATTTTGTAATGTGCTGGGCGCAATTCCAAGAGCAAGACTCTCAGCCAACCGACGCCCTGGGCCTAACAGGAATTGCTAGTGCCTAGGGCCTAGTGTGCCCAGTGTACTGCTCCTACTACTACCGCTATTAGCACCTAGGACCTACTGCTAGCTACTACTACTACTTACTACTAGTACTAGTAGTAGCAGTGTAGTAGTAGTACCTACTACCTAACACCTATCCGCGCCGGCTCCCGGAGCAGCAGCAGCTACAGCAAAGACGGAAGCCCTGCTTCACCAGGTGACAGCGGCTTCCAGAGCTCTTCTTCCTCCTCCCTCCCTGTACACAAACAAGGCCTCCCATGTACCAAAGCTATAAATACGCCGGTCCTGGGCTTTGTTGAATCACGAGTTGCTCCATCATGTCTCAACAGGTCATGCAATTCTCTCCTGATGGCCTGGGCCGTACCCGTGACCTCGTCCCGGTCGCGCTGGTGCTGACTCGCCAGGTTCCGGGCACTGCCGCGCTACCATGCTGCGCTCCCTCAAGCCAAGCACATTAATAAAGCTGGCTGACGTATGGAGCCGGCAAGGTCTTATTTTTCCATCTGCCCCTCCCCCTCCATCCATCCACTCTCTTCCCTTTTCTTCCTTCTTCCTCTTCTTCCCCTTCATAGCCACTTGCTTAATCTCTGAAACCTGACCATAACTGCCTGTCTGCAGCTTACAAAGGTACGTGCAGCGTCAACTGAAGCCGTCCTTGAGCTTCCAAGCTCTCAGTCTCTTCCTCCTCAACCCCCACCTACTCTAACTCTCAAGCTTCGCCCAGCCCACCCATCTGATATTTGTGAAACCCAACCACCATGGCTCCCATCAAGGTTGGCATCAACGGCTTCGGCCGCATCGGTCGTATTGTCTTCCGCAACGCCGTTGAGCACCCTGAGATTGAGATTGTTGCCGTCAACGATCCCTTCATCGACTCCAAGTACGCTGTGAGTTACATCTTTACCCCGCCATGCGCAACCATGCAAATTTCTTGCCTGCCCCTCCTTGCTTCTCTAGGGCCACATCCCTGCTCTCTAGCTGCTCAATTTCTTTGTCGTTTATTCTTTTTTTCTCTTGTTGTATCACTATTGATCCGTCCTGCACTCTTATACACTGTCTCTGCTGACACTCGTCTTCCCATTCATAGGAGTACATGCTCAAGTATGACTCAACGCACGGCCGGTTCAAGTCTGAAGTTGCCGTCAACGGCAACGACCTGTCCATTGATGGCAAGAAGGTTAAGTTCTACACAGAGCGCGACCCCGCTGCCATTCCCTGGAAGGAGACGGGAGCCCAGTACATTGTCGAGTCTACTGGTGTTTTCACCACCACCGACAAGGCCAAGGCTCACTTGACTGGCGGTGCCAAAAAGGTCATCATCTCGGCTCCCTCGGCCGATGCTCCCATGTACGTCATGGGTGTCAATGAGAAGACGTATGACGGCAAGGCCGATGTCATCTCCAATGCCTCATGCACCACCAACTGCCTCGCTCCGCTCGCAAAGGTCATCCACGACAACTTTGGCATCGTCGAGGGTCTCATGACGACTATTCACTCGTATACGGCCACGCAAAAGACGGTTGACGGCCCCTCGTCCAAGGACTGGCGCGGTGGTCGCGGTGCCGCTCAGAACATTATTCCCAGCAGCACTGGTGCCGCCAAGGCTGTTGGTAAGGTGATTCCCGACCTCAATGGCAAGCTCACAGGCATGTCGATGCGTGTCCCCACGGCCAACGTATCCGTGGTCGACTTGACGGTTCGTCTCCAAAAGGGTGCCTCGTATGACCAGATCAAGGAGGTTGTCCAGAAGGCTGCTGCTGGTCCCCTCAAGGGCATCCTTGCCTACACTGAGGATGAAGTCGTTTCGAGCGACATGAATGGCAACACTGCCTCATCCATTTTTGATGCCAAGGCGGGCATTTCTCTCAACCCCAACTTTGTCAAGCTTGTCAGCTGGTACGACAACGAGTGGGGCTACTCGCGCCGTGTCCTTGATCTCCTCGCCCACATTGCCAAGACTGATGCTGGCAAATAAAACTGTCTTGGTCATGGGGCATCATGCTGTGAAGAAGGGGCCAAACCGAAAATTAATCAAGTGTATCAAGAGGGCGCGACGGAAATGATTGCCTTGGAAGCGATACTTTTAGTGTAGCTGCGCTGAATAGACCCGTCGTCTTGTTCGTCCACTCAATATGCTGCCGCTGCTACTTTTGATGCTGCTTGTGAGGCTCTGTCGCAAATGTCTTTGCCTTGTTGAGCATTGTGCGAATAAACAAGGTCAATGATTTCATGTACAACATTTACCAGGACACGGATGATGGGACAGATGATTGACCATTGATTCACAAGGAAAAGGTCGAGAAGAAGAACAATGAATACATGGCATCGCTTATCATTCCATCAAGACTATCGAGTCGCTGTCCTTGCGAGAAGAAAAGAACCAAACCAAAGTGCACTTGTGAAACCATGATGCGTCATGAAGCGCGCCCCGACACCCAGGCTCAAACAAAGATACAGCCCAGGCCAAAGGGATGTGTGTGTGTTAGGTATATGGATGTGTATTCATGTGTGCGTGCGTGTTTGTGAATAGTGTTTAGCACCCAAGCTCCAGGGTCCAAAGCAAGAGGGTGTCTTGATCTTTGCCGGCTGCCTTGGCCCCTTTCCAAGTGGTTCCATTGGCTAGCAGAGCAGCGGGGTCCCAGCTATGCAAATGTATAGCATTTGGAAGACCGTCTTTGTTTTTTTTTTCCCTTTGCGAGACGTGTCTTGAGCTGTGGCTAGGAGGGGGTAAAAAGGGGAGGGAGGAAAACTTGAAGAGGTGGAAAATCCACAAGGTGGGAAGCAAAACAAAAAAAAGGGGAGGATGGGGGTGGTAAAACTAGGTTTGAAACGGTCTGGTGCCCGAGGCTCGTGGATATCATTGTTGGTGTACATGTACATGAAGAAAATCAGCAACAAAACAGCTCTCTCTCTCTCTCTTCTTCCTTGCTCAAGTCAGCAATCGTGCAAGATGCGGCCAAGAAGAGCCACTGTAAAGCGTGTGTTTGTTGGGACAAGCGCCGTCGTAAGGAATATTCGCTTTCAAGGAGCCCTGGACTCGACGTTTTTAGTTCTTTTTTTTGGGGGGGTTGTTTATTCTTCTTCTTGTTCCTTGCTTTGAAACGACAGAGTTTAAAGTATCAAGGGTCTCTTTTCAAGATTGACCAGCCTTGCTAATGGGCCACGAGTCGCGAATCATGGGCTGCGGCGTCCAGTCCACCCTTTCCTCGGCACACCACCTGCGCAGCACCTTAAGCGACGCCTCAGTGACATCGTCGAGCGATGCCCAAGGCGTCATGTCGGCACGCAAGTCGGCATTGTCGATGCTGGCCACTGCGTCGTGAGCAACGGTCCACAGACGGGCTCGGCGGCGCACGCGCGACAGCACCTGGTCAATGGGCGCAATGTCGTTTTGCTTGAGCGACTTTTGGTCGTACTGGCCATAGCATTTGAGCAGTTCGTCGTGGCACCGGGCATGCAAGATGAGCAGCAGGGCATAGAGCGGCTGCGAGTTGTGCAGGCCCTCGCGGCTCACCTCTTGCAGCATGTGCTCAATAAGGGGGAACAGACTCTGCCATTTCCAGTGGTCCCACAGCTTGTTGCCTGCGCTGCGAATCTTGTCGTCCGTCTGAAAGGCCATGAAGAAGGCAATGATGCTCTCCATGCTGAGCACGTAGCCCAGCTTGACCTTGTGCTCGACGGGCTTGCCCTTGGCATTGTTGATGTGTGAGTTGCGGAAGTCGCGCAGCATGCTGTCGCCATTGCGCTTGAGACTCTTGGCCTTGGCCGTAAGCCGCTCTTCCAGCTCCGTCAGGCTTTGCACGTCTGCCTTTTCGCCCTTGGTGGCCGCACCACTGTCCTGGCCATTGGCCCGCCGATCTGGAGCTGCTAGAGCCGCGGGCGTCGAAGTCACATGCTCGCCAGGCGTCTGCGCCAGCGAGTTGCTGGAGCTGACGCGCGACATGGCCGTCGACTTTTTCGACGGCGTAGAGGGCGTTGCTGCCACCCGACTCAGGCTCGACAAATCCGAAGTCCGCGGCCGCTTCGATGCAGTCGTCTCGCCCGCTCCCTCAATCGCGCCCGCTGGTCTTTTTCGCGCCTGCGCCGCCTGCGGTGTCTCGTCGCTTGCAGGGCGCTCCTTTTTGCGCTCCCGATCCGCCTCAGGTCCCACTGTCTCTCTTCGGCCCAAAGGTGCAATCATCTTTCGAAAAGCTGGCCGTAGTGTCTCGGGGATGAAGAGTGAAACAATGAGCCGCCTGCGGTGACCAAGCCTGGGAGGTGGAGGCGCCGGGGCCTCGTCATTGTCAACAACTGGCTTCTTTCTGCCATTTTCCTTGGTCTTTTCCGCTACAACTTCACTCGATGCCTTTTTTCTTCGCCGAATCTCGTCTTCTATTGCAGGTGGGAGCGTCGGTGAAAGGATTGGAGGAATCGTCATTGCCAGGGCACCTTTCTTGCGCCCGGCTTCGGCTTCCGTCTTCTTGTTATGTGGCGACGCGTTGCCGGTATCTGCCTTTCTCTTCTTATCCATCTTTGGGCTCGTTTGGCCATGCCCGTGTTGAGAGCGGTCATTGTTGCCAAAGCTGAAGTGTAGAGGCGACAACAACGGAGGCAACGAGGGCTTGGAGGCGTCCACCTTTTCGCTGCGCGTGTTCTCCTTCGAGTTGGAGCGCACGCCATTAACAGACTCACGCCGAATAGGAGCTACCGGAGATGCATTCTTGGTCGAGTTGAGGGCATTCTTGAGGGTGCTTCTGCCGTTGGGCACATTGGCAGAGCCATCTTCGGTGCTTGGCGGCGCATCTCGCGCAACGTTTTGGACGCGATCTTTTCGCCGCGATACATCATCGCGATGAAGTGATGAGTCGGTCGCTCGTTTTTCTTCTGGTCTCGGCCGCTTCAGAGGCCGCGCATCATCTGCTTCAGCTGCTCGTCGCTTGGCAGGCGGGGAAGGCGGCTTGGGGGGTAATGAGGGCGGCTTAGGGGGAAGTCTGGCCGTGGTTAGCGGAGCAACAAACAGCCAGTATTGGACAGTATGCCATCTTACTTGGTGTCACTGGGGCCTTCGCGAGGCTGCCGCGGTTTCGCCTCTACAGACGAGGGCCGGCTATCGTGTAAGCGGGCGTTTTCTGGGCGTTTGAGGTCGGGAGTCGGCTTGCGCGCATCCGTAGCTGCAGAAGCCGGGGGAGGAGGCTGAGGAGGAGGCTGAGGAGGATGGGAAGATGGCGGTAGCTGGTTTGAAGAATGAGAAGGTGGGTGAGGCGGAGATGCAGCGCGGTCGGCCTCGCGTTGCTTGAGCAGAGAAGGCTCAGGAGGTGAGTTGGAGGAAGCAAGGCCAGTCTTCTTGTTCTTGTAGTCGCTCAGCGACAACTTCTTCTTCTTGTCGCCCGGCTTGGCAAGGGCGCTGACTTGGCGAGGCACGGGCTTGGGCGGTTCTTCCCGCATGTCGTAGTAGGGACGGGTCATTAGAGTTCCGCGATCGGCCTGAGAAACAAGCGTCATGTACTGGAGTCGAGTGTTGTGCCATTCCTCAAAGCGTGAAGTCGAGTCGTCAGGTCGGGGGCGGTAGCGCCATTGCGGGTTGTAGGAAAGGTGATGGGGCTTTTCGGGCAAGATTTGCTGAGAGAGCCACTCGATCGTCTTGGCCGCAGCATCCATGGTTCGCGGGGGGTAACCATGCCGCGAGTCAGGGAGGCGGCAGCTGGCGATCGAGCGCGGCGCAACAAGCGGGTCAATGTGTAGTCTTTGGAGCCAAGGTTGTTTGCAGCAACTTTGGAAACGATGGAGTTGCGAGCGAGCGGGATGAGGTCAGCCGCCCAAGGGCCAGGGTACGTATTCCGACTGGCCAAGAAGGTTCAAAGACAAAAAAAAAAAAAAAAAGGGCTGACTTGCAGCGTCGGGGCTTGGGCGCGATTGTTTGGCCGCACGGAGAAAAAAAAAGGAACAAAAGGAAAAATTATGGCAGGAGGCCAAACGATTAGAATGATGCCGATGAGGAGATGCACAAGGGGGGTGCGGGACCCTGTGTGTGCGATGCTGGGCCGTAGCTTGAGATTGAGCTTGTCGACTTGGGATGCAAGGACCGAGGCTCACGCCATTATATGGCAGCTCGCAGTCCGGCTCCCGGCAGTGGGCAGCAGTGACGAGGCGACTAGAAGAAGAGACAAAGAAGCAAAAAGGCTGTGCCAAGTCGACATGGCGACGAGCACGAGGAAACAAAAGAGCTGCCCTGGTGCTTTGTCTGCCGCCATGTTGCTTCCAGGTAGCCGCACCCACTGCAAACACGGGGGCCCAAGTACCTCTGCCTGCGGGGCTGCCGCACCACCTAGTGCCCGGGTACATGCCCAGTACCTTTCCCCGGCCAGCCTCAGCCCTCCCACTCTACCGCGGCAGTACACGGCCTCGAGCAGCAGTACAAGAGGCACCCTACGCTCCATGCTCTTGGTTAACAGCCATTAACAGCCATTATCTTGGAGTCCTTTGCAGACTAATTCAACCTTGCACGACTGCCACCCAGTCAACAAACAAAGTCCATGTCGCCATTGCCGTCCCAGTACCATGGAGATGCCCTCGTCGCACCCGCTCAGCGCCCTGTGCGCCCGAGCTCTATCCTCAGCCCAACGTCCCTAGCCATCAGCAAACAAGGGTGCAGCATTCTTCTAATTGCAAGACTGCCTGCTCCCGCATTCCTCAGCCCCCGGTCGCCTTGCTTCTCGTTGCTTTTACAATTGTATCAAACGTGCTACTATGATGCTTGGAACTATATACACCTGTGTCTACTACCTCTATATATAAATATAAAAAGTAGCC
This sequence comes from Ophiocordyceps australis, assembly GCA_002591415.1. Taxonomy (NCBI): domain Eukaryota; kingdom Fungi; phylum Ascomycota; class Sordariomycetes; order Hypocreales; family Ophiocordycipitaceae; genus Ophiocordyceps; species Ophiocordyceps australis. Next base: position 148,556 of record NJET01000021.1, on the reverse strand, counting down.
CCCAACCTGCATCGATAAAAGAGTCTTCATTCCCCAACTTGTGGGGGCTTCTACTACTAATACTACTACTTACAACCCACAAACCACAAGTAACTACCTACGCCTCGAAAGCGTCTCTCTTCCCTCATCTATACATTGATTTTGTTGTTGCTGTTTCTTTTTTCTTTTTTTTAAAAAAAAAAAACAAAAAAAAAACAGGCATTCATGTTGCATCTCGTTGCGCCAACACTCCTCCAAAGAAACAGATATAAACAAGTTGACCAAAACACGTCCATGCAGTCTGCTACTGCCACACTGGCTTGCTGGTCGAGCATATACCAACCAACCAATCACTAGGCCGCTTTGGCCTACTGCGGGCCACGAGGGGCCGCCGCTCCGACGCCATCATCTAGCCTTCGTCGCTTCAGGCCAGGCGCTTCCGCTGTCTTCAGCCGTGCCTCAAACTGGTCAACGCGGGACGCCAGGTCAATAATCTGCCGCTGTAGTCCGTTCGGCAGCGTTGCGTTGATGAAGTCGACTATTTCTTTGCATAAAGACTTGGTGGTAAACGAGTCTTGCCATGCTCTTAAATTCACAGATTGCATCCTAAGCTCCTCAATGTCGCTCGCCGTCTCTCCCTTTGCAATCATCGAAGCGCTTTCCAGAGAAGCTACCCGTTGGTTCAAAGACGCAAGCTCCTTGCTGTACTGCTGGACCTCTTCAAATAGACCCGGGCCTGATTCCTGTGGTTGGCTCTTGATCTTGTCCAATTGCTCATGCAAAGCCACAAACTCAACAGCTACTCTCTTCATCTCTTCTGCGAGCGATTGCCTCTTTCTTGCTTCTTCAGACAAGCCGTTCTCCAGTCGTTCTTTAATTCTCGGAAGGGCTTCATGCATTCGGCTTGCGATTTCAAATCTGACAATTTGCTTCACATCCCCAGTCGTAGTGTTTGACAGATTGGGAGTCGATGCCATGGAATATTCCTCGCTTCTCAGAGACTCAAGCCTTGATTGAACCACTGAATTTGTTTCTACTTGCTCTTTCAGCTTTTGCTCATGTGTCTCAACGGATTCCGTCAATTTATTGACATGGGACTGAAGCTCGCTCTGGTCGTTGCCCGATTCGACTATTTTCAAGTCTGCCATTAAAGAGCGTAAAATACGCGCTGTTTTGCGCCCAGGCTTATTTGTAGATGAATTATCTTTAGCACCTGCCATGGTTTCATCCACTTCGCGCAGCACTTTATCCAGTTCCACCCGAGTAACCGGTGTGATTGTGACATTGTCAGTCTTGATTGCTGCACTGCCCGCAGGAGCTGGCGATGCTTCTGTCGGTGTATAGATGCTCTGTCCTCGATCCTGCTTAGCTTGAACAGTTTCTATCTCGTCCCGGTTATCAATGTTCAATCTGGCTTCGTTGGCCTGAGATACAAGCTCGCTGATTCTTCGCTCTAGTTGATCGCTCCTCTCTTTTTCAACACGCTGTTGTTCCTGGAGACTTTGGTAATGTTCCCAAAGTCTCGAAATCGTGTTGTTTTTTTGTCTTTCGGTTTCAAGCTCTTGTTGAAGCCTCTCGAGATGACCCTTGAGCTCTGAATGTGAGCTATTTCTTTGTCTTTCGGTTTCAAGCTCTTGTTGAAGCCTCTCGAGATGACCCTTGAGCTCTGAATGTGAGCTATTTCTTTGTCTTTCTATTTCAAGCTCCCTCTGAAGTTTCGTCAACTGCGCCTCAAGCCTTGGCAACGAATTGACTTTTTTTTTCTCAGTTTCAAGCTCTTGCCTCAGACTCTCAAGTTGGTTCATCTTTGGTAATGTCGAGTTTTTGTATTTTTCCTTCTCAAGCTCTTGGCGAAGACTGTCGAATTGAGCTTTCAAAGCGCCAACCTTGCCATCTAGAGACTCCTTGACCTGTTTCAAGTCATTCTTGAGCAACCTTTGAGTCTCTAAATCGCCGTGCTCATCGTGAAGATTAAATGGATTATCAGTGGAGGATTTTGCAGCCGACAGACGCTCAATCACAGTATTGGCTGTCGACTGTATTACCTTTGACTCCCATGATTCAACGACTGTTTTTAACTCTGCGTCAAGTTTGTAAATCTCAGTGGATTCCCTGTTTTGTTCCTTGTTTATTATCTCTTTTTGCTCTGTGATCATTTGCTGTAGGTAAGCACAATCGTTGCCGTTTCTTTTGCAGCGTTCGAGATCATCGATCATTTTCTTCTCTTTTTCAGAAGCGATGATGTATCGCTGTTTCAATCTGACTCGTCGGCTCATAAGAGACACAACTTTGCGGTAAAGTTCATCTCTTCCCGTGCCCTCAAGAGTGTTAGAGGAAATTCGTGGAGCTGCTTTTGGGAGCTCGCGAGTGCCCACGTTGGGCTGTTTTTGTCCTCTCCTCGCCGCATCTTCCTGCTGCCGTGCAGAGTCCGAGGTAATAGAGGTTCTTTTGTGTGGTGAGGCCATTGATTCAGCTGAGGCGTTCCTTGCTTGAGTTGAAAATCGCTTTTCAAAAAAATGTCTTGGCTGACTTCGAGTGCCCTCATTGTCTCTTATCAAGTCATGAGTTGGACGATTTGAGAACCTGTCTCCCCTCGGGTCGCTTTGGGCACTGGGGCGATAAGAATCATAATTTGGATAATGCGACATCTTTCTTTGAATTGGCTTTTTCAACCAATAAGACTTACCGTCAATATGGGCCACTTGCTTCCCGAGTAGTATTCGTCGCAGCTGTTGGAACTTTATGCAACTGTAAAGTTGCTGCTCCACAAGAGTGCAAAAAACGCCTCCTCGTCTGCAAACGCCGATCGGAAGCCAAGGCGATGAGATGGAATAGTAAATTTCCGCAGACAGACTGAAGGCTGCAGAAATGTCTCAGAGATAAGACGTGAAAAAGTAAATGACGCACAGGCCCTTCTTTTTGTAGACAGTGCAGTAGTGTAGGATGCAGAAAAACAATTGGGAGTGAAGGCGGATCGATGTATGTACTTTGCGAAAGCCCTTAGTCAATGCGAAGACGTTGGGCCAAACTAACCGATGATACGCAGTCTGAGAGCTGACATGAAACCGCGTATCGATCAACTACCGCGTGTGCTAAACGATAGCCAGTCGGAGGAGAAGCAAGAAGACATTCTTTAGCATGAACAGACCATGGGTCGTGAAGAATCTTCTTTCACTTTCCTTTTCTTTGGCGACAGGTTGCTTTATACCTTGATATGTGCATTCTGTGGATTAATGCATTTGCTTGCCACTAATTTGGAAAGTAGTCTAGACGCGGTGACTGAGATTTATGTAGTACTGTCCACTTAAATATGTCCTTAATTTTGGAACTAGTACTCGTTGAAATGTATCTTATACAAACGCCGGCCGTTGAAACAACCAGGCATCTCTTTTTGGGTAGGAGCAGTTCTATTTATGCAGTTAAAGGAGATCCAACAGCTGTTGCTGCCGTGAAGGTTTATTGATTGATGCAGTGTCACGTGCTCACAGACTTTGACTGCACTTAAACCTCTGGGCCGTATGCTTTATAAAGCTAGAAGTACGCGCACGGACCAGCACAAGCCACAAGCCACAAGCCACATTGTAATTTTTAATTACTGTGGCGCTAGTCGCACGTACTAGTTGACTGGCGGACAGGATAAATACTCCATCTAGCAACTCGATTTTCGAAGCTGCTGCACCCAACTTGATAGCTCGCCCACTCTCCACAAGACCATTGTCGCGCGGACAACGACATCAGCACCATGGCAGCGGTATGTTTTGATGCTCATATCCAGCTGAAGCAAACTTGCTAACAAGCCAACTGTCGTGCAGCCGCTGGTGACAGTGTCCGAAACCAAGGACCTGAGAGGCTTCAACCTCATTGCCGCTCACTCGCACATCCGCGGCCTCGGTGTTGATGCCACGACTCTAGAGCCTCGGGCCTCATCTCAGGGCCTCGTCGGCCAGGACAAGGCTCGCAAGGCTGCTGCCATTATTCTCCAGATGATCAAGGACGGCAAGATTGCAGGTCGCGCTGTTCTTATTGCTGGGCCGCCGAGGTGAGCCAGAGTCGGGACCGGACGCGCAAGCAGCACGCATGCAAGAGTGCTTACACAGTCTTTAGCACAGGAAAAACTGCCATTGCCATGGGCATGGCGCAATCCCTGGGTCCCGACGTTCCCTTCACCTCACTCGCCTCGTCGGAAATTTTCTCCCTCGAAATGTCAAAGACCGAGGCACTGACGCAGGCCTTTCGAAAATCCATTGGCGTTCGCATCAAGGAGGAAAGCGAGATTATGGAGGGCGAGGTGGTGGAGATTCAAATCGACCGCAGCGTCACGGGCAGCGCAAAGCAGGGCAAGCTGACGATTAAGACAACCGACATGGAGGCCGTTTATGACATGGGAAGCAAGATGATCGATGCCATGACAAAAGAGCGCGTCATGGCTGGAGACATTGTCTCCATTGACAAGTCCTCTGGAAAGATTACCAAATTGGGTCGATCTTATGCCCGCTCTCGCGATTACGACGCCATGGGAGTCGACACCAAATTCCTACAATGTCCCGACGGCGAGCTTCAGAAGCGCAAGGAGGTTGTGCATACAGTCACGCTTCACGAAATCGACGTCATCAACTCGAGGACCCAGGGCTTCCTTGCCCTGTTTTCTGGCGACACGGGCGAGATTCGCAGCGAGATTCGAGACCAAATCAACACCAAAGTTGGCGAGTGGAAGGAAGAGGGCAAGGCGGAGATTGTTCCCGGCGTTCTCTTCATCGACGAGGTGCACATGCTCGATATTGAGTGCTTCTCCTACATCAACAGAGCTCTCGAGGACGAATTAGCCCCCGTGGTCATCATGGCGAGCAACCGCGGCATGGCACGCATCAGAGGCACCAGCTACCGCAGCCCGCACGGACTGCCCCTTGATTTCCTAGACCGCGTCGTCATCATCAATACACATCCCTATTCTCCCGACGAAATCAAGCAGATTCTCTCCATTCGGGCGCAAGAAGAGGAAATCGACACTTCACCCGACGCCCTGGCTCTGCTCACAAAGATTGGCCAAGAGGCCGGCCTGCGCTACGCCAGCAACCTCATTAGCACCTCACAGCTCGTCTCAGCGAAGCGCAGGGCTAGGCAGGTTTCCATTGAGGACGTGCAACGCAGCTTTCAGCTCTTTTACGACCCTGCACGCAGCGTCAAGTTTGTCTCCGAGTCGGAAAAGAGGCTCATTGGCAACGACGGCATCGTCGATTTGTCGGTCAATGCCGCCGCCGACAAGATGGATCTCAGCTAAACAAGACCGGCAAACAAGGGGGAAAGCAAAGAGGCGTCGTATCGTTTTGTCTGGTCTCCTTTTTTTTTCTCTTCTCCCTCGTCTCATGACTCAACAACCCGGCGTTTGAATTTAAGGGTTCTATTGATATCATTAAGGTTGCCAAGCCACACAAGCCATGTAAAGATAGAAATGTATTGTCCTTGACTGAGCCAATCGAAGCCCACCCATATTACGCAGTCTCAATGTAACAGGGCCCGAGTCATTTCCAAATGGCTACATACGCCTCTGGAGCCTGCTGCCAAATATATCCCAGGTCTAGACTTGGCACCTAGGGAAAAACTGCCCGCGAGCGGCTATGCACGACGTGACACGGCCAAGACGCTGAGCCTACATTAAGTTTAAGAAGCAAATGGATACCAATGGATGCCAGACAGAGTTAAAATTAGCCTACCCACATCACGAATTCGACTCCACTGCCAAAAGGAGTCATGTTGGTCTAAACAACCATGTGTGGTATTATCTTGAGACGTAGTTCTCTAGATAGGCCCGTGGGCGTGGCGTTTTGCAGCTACCTGACATGTAGCAAAACATCTTGGTGGTATCCTCGCGACGCAGTCAAACTAACTACTACCTAGCCAACAAGGAAAGAAGTAGAAAAGTGTTGAAAAGGACAAGCTCTTCCTCCCATAGCCGTGCCATATATGCTCAAGATGCGATCATGATGAGAAGCCGCCGTGAAATGTAATGAGAATAAAAACCCTTGGGCTTTGTTTCCCATCAAAGGTCCCACCCAAAACCAGTAATATGAGAATGGAAAAAGAAAAAAAAATAAGGAAAGAAGAAGAATGTAAGTAACAACAGAAAAAAGAAAAAAAAATGCCGCTTAATATCTTCTTTTTCACCTGGCCCAGCCCATTACCGCCCGTTGAGAGCAGCCAACTGTGCAGAGAGAGCCTTGTTGTCACGCAAAAGCTCCTCGAGCCACTCAGCAGCCATGGCCAGTGTCGTGCTCTTGCTGAAACCGCCGCCCTTGAGCCCGGGCACCAGCTCCCCGAGATCATCAAACCCCTCCTTAATGAGGGTGCGACGCTTCTGCTCGCTGCGAATGTGGTTTTCACGCTTCTGTTCCTCTGTCAAGTTTTCCCGCGGCACTTTGGAGCCGCTGGCGACAGATTTGCGACGGCGGCCGCTGGTGGGCGTGTCTGACGCAGGTGAGGTGTCAACACGCTCACTTCTCGGCTTTCTCTTTCGGCCTGATCGTGCTGCAGCCAAATCGTCGTCGTCTTCTTCGTCCCCTGCATCTCGAAAGTTTTTGCTCTTCCGTCTCTTGCGTGGTGGGCCACTGAGATCGTCTTCAGTCTTGACGTAAATGGAATCATCGCCGTCATTGTCAAAAGACCCATTGTTATTTGGGCTGCTTGGTCTTGTATTGGTGGCACTATTAGAAACTTCCAAGCATTCGAGACACTTGAGATGTGTCTTTTGCAGACAATCAAGCGACTCGTTGCTTGCTTCGGGAGCATAGCCCTGTGCAGGACCAAAGCTGGAGTCGGAGCCCCATTGAAAATCAGGAAGGGTCGTCTTGCGCTGTGGGGTGCGCTCCTTGGTACCCCAGACCCATGCCGAGTAGTTGCTGTCGTTTTCGGTTCCCAAACTACTTCTGCGGTTTTCTTCCTTGAACTCTTCCATGGGCTGGTGACGCAAATGACCCACGGGATATCCCACGGACCTCCGTGTGTGTGAATAGTCGCAGCTCTTGTGAGAAACAGTGCGAGAATTGGAGCCATTCTGAAGGAGGGTAGCAGCCGCGTTGAGAACCTCATCAGAGTGCTGCTGGGCATAAATATGTGGCTGGTTCGGGGGCGGGGGCGGCGGGGGCATGAGATGCGAGTCGGGCATCATCCTCTGGAGATGCAGTTGCTTATCGCTGGCTCCGTTGGTGGTGGAAGGAGAGAAGCTGTGGTCGGTGGTGGAGTCGAGCGACGAGTGGGAGCCAAAAGAGGTGGCAGTGCCCATGAACTGGGGGGGCAGATCGAGCCAGGCATCGCTAAAGTTGAGGCCCTCTCCAAAAGAAGGCATGTCGTACTGATTCGCCGTCATGTCTTCGAAGAAGGAGCTGAGAAACTTGCTATCAGTCTCGGAGAGGAGAGGGGCGCCCGGGGCGGGATCAGGGGGCGCGTCGAAAAGATCATGGCTTGGGTCGACGGCATCTGCAGTAGGCGGCACGTCAGCGCATGTTGTCATGGAATTTTGGGGCAAAGGGCAACCGAGGCAAGGGGGAGAGACGTACAGCCAAATGGCAGCAACGGCTCGGAGTCAGGCTGCGACGAACCCATCCTGGGAGCCTGCTGGATGGCGAGCATGGGGGCGACTTTTGGCTCGTCGGTTTGTTTTGGAGGAATTGAAAAGCCGAGTTTTTGGTGCGTGCCCAAAGGAGGCGCAGCGGCAGGCTCACAAGAGACGTCGCAGGCGGGGGGACGGAACAAGCGGGCAGGCGCGGGATCGGAGTCAGGAGTCGTCGGGAGGCGTAGGGATGTAGCAGCAGGATGGGTAGTGTAGATATACCTGGGTGCTAGGCTGTCCAAGGCGGGCTATCCACGGGGGGGGGGGGGGGCTGCTATCCAAGGCGGGCAAGCAAGAAGTAGTAGGAGTAGTAGTAGTAGTAGTAGTAGTAGGTAGGAAGATGGGCAAGACTTGAAGGGTAGACTTGGTAGGTTAGGGGTACCTAGTAGGTAGCAATGGTCGGATTTGGCTTGGCTTGCTGGAGCAGGACAAAAGGCGGTTTTTGTGGCAAGGGACAGAGGGACAAGGAGAAAGCAAAAAGCTAGTGCGGCTTTGCAAGGAGCTGGGGAAATCCGGGGTAATGGTGGTTAAAGACTGGCGGCTGGCGTCGCGGTTAGACAGTGGAGCGACGACGACCTGACGACGTGGTGCGGACGGACGGCGTGGTGCGGACGACGTGGTGCGGACGACGTGGGTGGACGAGCGGTGGACGAGGTGGGGCGCAGGCCTTCAGTAGCAGCTTGTCCGTCCCATGCCTACCCCGCTGACGACCAAAGGCAGGTAGCAGCTTGCACTTCTGTATGGAGGATTGAGGGCTCTTTTGGCCCAGAGGTGGAGGCTGCTACGCTGGCTGGAGTTGATGATTGCACCCAGCAGCAAAAGTGCTGCTCGGGAAGCCATGCCCTAAAAGGCTGTCGTGGCTGCAGAGTGACGGAGCCGCCGTCTTCATCATCATTCCATGCCCCTGTCGGCGACGGATCCAGTGCGTCGCAGAAGCAAATCACATGCCTGCAGTACCAGGACAAAGTGTACAGAGCCCATTTGCCCATTGACGCAGCGCCCGCCCGCCCGCCGTATTCGTACCACCACGCCTTGTCTCCCGGTTGCTTCCGCAGGCGGCTTGGCTGGTTTGCCAGCTGTCTGTCTTGTGCAGCGTCCACCATGTCGAGTCCACCATGTCGAGTCCACCACGTCGAGTCCACCACGTCGAGTCCACCACGTCGAGTCCACCATAGGGATGCATTCATTGCTCTCCAGCTTGCCCCCAGCTTGCCCCCAGCTTGTCCCCCCCAGCTCGTCTCCAGCTTGTCGCTTCTTCCGCCCGTCCACGCATCCATGCCGCGCTGCAGTGTGTCTCTCGGACTGGGGGGACCACTGCACCTACATCTACTACTTAGTACTAGTACTACTAGTAGGCCTGTATGTATGTATATGTAGCCATCTACTAATCTATGTATGTACGTCTATGTAGCCATCCATGTATGTACTACCTACTAGACTCCTACCTACCTACCTACCTATTCAATGGGTAGACGCCGACAATGTATCCGATGCAAGTTGGTGCAATTGCAGATTGGAGATCGGCATCCAGCCTCGGTTGCCATCTGCCAAGGCACCATTGATACTTTCTTCATCCACGTCGCACACACGGCGGACTCGAGTTTGCCCGCCGTCAACCTCTTTGTCCTCGTATTATCGCCGTGCCTATTCTTGGCCTATCTCTGCTCCCTGTGCCGCGTCTGACACTGACAAAGATGCCAATACTAGTCCACAGACGTAGAGTTGCAATCCAGGTCCGCCAACAATCGGCCCTTGACCACGCGATCCAACCAGTTCGTGCTGAGTTTTGGCCCACGCCTGCTGCGACCTGCTCGACACCTATATGGCTTATTTTGGAACCTTGACCAGACCCGTAGCCTGCAATGGGACAGACGGCGTTGGCGGTGGTGCTTTTTTAGCAGTCGTAGCAGCTCCGCATCAAGACTACTTCTTGTTGCGTCTAGTCGCCGAAATGGGGCCTGTTGTTTGCTCGCTGCCACCCCGACTGTGTGGATCCTACCTACATATCTACATGGCTGTTGTATGAGTAGTAGTCGTCGAGCAGCAGCCAATAGTAGTAGTAGTAGTAGTACCTGTAGTAGTAGTAGTAGCAGCAGCAGCAGCAGCAGCAGCAGTAGCAGCGTTGCACCCGCCCAGTTGCCGCCGCCGCCGCCTGCAAACTGCAAAAGCGCATTTCGCCCTGTCCTGCTTGCTTACTCTCCAGCCCAAAATCCATGTCCCACCTGGAAACTGCATTACTTGGCCATTACTACTACTGCTGCTACTGCTGCTCTAGTAGTACTAGTAGTAGTTAGTAGTCGGTGAGGCCACTAAAACATACATACACATACATACATGCGTCGCCACACATGGCCGACATGCAGCCAAACGGCAAACGCCGCCTCCATGGCCTTGTCCCCTTGCCGCCAGCCCTGCGGCCCTTGCTGCGTGCCTATCTGCTCGCCTACCTGTCAACCGTAGCGCCTCGCATTCTCACTATCACGGCCGCTCGTCTTGGCAGCAAGTCATGGGCCACGGAGCGCTCCGAGTCCTTTGCCCGCGCCCTGATGCGCGTCGTTGGCACTGGCCTCGAGCCGCACCGCTTCCCCACATTCTGCGCTCTGCTGGTTGGCGGCTCTACTCTGCTACACGTCTGACACCCTCCCTCCCTCTGGCCTCTGCTTGTCCTCCCCTCCCCGTCCAAGATCTAGGCGAGATCCTGTACATACATACTCTACATGTATGCAGCCATGCATGTACATGGACACGGCTAGCAGTCTGCACACCACCACCATGGCTGCTATCGCTACTCAAACTGCCATCACTAACACCACCACTACTGTCACTATTGTACTACTACCACCTGCTACTACTACACACACCATCCAACCCTCGCCCTGCCCTGCCCTGCCCTCAACTACCTCTCGTCACCCCGCACGTTCGAGTCCTGCGGCAGCTCGGGACAACTCTTGTCTCTCCTCGCTTCCCCCTACACCCTCTTGCCCACCATGGCGGCTGACTTGTACGCCAGATACCCTTGCACACGATTATTACTCGGACCGCTTCCCACTTAAGCGCAGCATCCCGCCAGAGGTGTGTAATGTGGCTGCCAAGCCGCACCTCACCTGTCACTGCGTCTAATGCCGACGAGATGCGAACTAATGCTTTTTGACTGCTTGAGGCTCTCGCGATGGCTTGCCACCTTTGTAGCTGCTTGCATCAGTCTCCGCCTCCTCCAGTCCAACCAAGGCTCGAGCTCGCGACTGCCGCCGCCTGCAGACCAAGATGCAAATGCTACCAAGACTGCCGGCAGAACGCTTGATTTGACCTTGTTTGCCGTCACCCAGGCCTTGGACATTCTTGTCGGCCAATCATGGTCTTGCCACAAGAGACGCCGAATAGCGTCTCAGAACTGGACCAAGGTGCGCCTGGTTTTGTTTCGCTTATCCCATATTTTAATAAACTGGTTACTTTTCAAAATGCTGACTCCAGTTTCCCAGGCTGAGCAATTCGTCTCAGCCATGGTTGATCCTCTGTGCTTTGTCGCCTCGTGTGCTCCAATCATGTGGGCCTGGTTTTATTCGCCCCAGAGCCTTCCTAGGGGCTACAACTCTTGGATCACCTCGGCTGCCCATGTTGACCAGCGTCTAATAAAGGCCCTGCGTCATTGCCGAAAAGGGGAGCTCCGTTACGCCGAAGAGACGGGCCAAGCTCCTCTGCTTGGCTCCATGTGCAACGACTTGAATCTCCCTTACCAATGGGGTGATCCTGCCCAGACGGTGCCCTTCCCCTGCGAGATTGTCCACATGGGGAGCGGTCCCTCGTGTGAACATTTTGCCTTGAGCCGCTTCTGCCTCTCGTGGAAATGGTCCATGTGTACCTATCTGCCTCTGGCCCTGGCCCTTCAGCTGCGCAAGCCCAGCCGCAACAGTTTGCTTGGCGCATTGTTGTCCGCCTCGCGGTCTTCCGCCTTTCTCGCAGCCTATATTACCCTGTTTTACTATGGCGTCTGCCTCTGCCGCACCCGCGTCGGCCCTCTTGTTATCGGTACTGACGTTGCTTCGCGGAACCGCATCGACGGTGGCCTATGTATTGGCACCGGCTGCTGCCTCTGTGGCTGGAGCGTACTCATTGAGACGGCCAGTCGACGCAAAGACATGGCTCTCTTTGTCGCACCTCGAGCCATGGCGACGCTGTTGCCCAGACGCTACTCCGCTGAGAAGCAGTGGCGCGAGACGCTTGCCTTTGCTGCTAGCACCGCTGTCGTTTTTACCTGTGTCTTGGAGAATCCTAGGCGCGTTCGCGGCATGATGGGTGGCATCTTGGCCTTGATACTGCGCCAGTAATGACAGCGTGTGCCCAACGGCTTGAGACGTCTTTTGGACAAGGCACGAGCTGATTACACGTGTTTAAAATAAAAAGTTGACATGTCTTGAGGTGAGCTTTGGGAGTCTGGTAGCAAAAACATAGTACAAATGGCAGGCATAGCGTAGCGTAATGCATGTCGACAAGCATAACGATAGAAGGCACTCTGTTGTGTAACGCTTGCTCTTGTTCCGTGTGTATTTAGTAGACGCATGTATTTCCAATCTAGTAGTAATGCCAATTTGTCATCAACGCGTTGTGCACAGCACTGCAAGTCTCTGTTGCTCGTATAAGCAAATTGTAGTGATTTATTGAGTGCTCGAGAGGAGCTAATTACCGGTTTGCCCAGCACCATGTATTCGCTGCACCTATCAAGACCGGCACCAAGCACACACTCCCATGACAAACATGCATGCCAGGATATCTGTTCGGACCGTTGTGAATATTTGGCCATAGCGCAGTCCCACGCCGAGGTAGCCCTTCCATGGCTCCGGGAGATAAGCCAAAAGCGTCCAGAGCATGCCGGGCGGGGGCGCACGGCCCTTGTCGAGGAGAAAGCGCGTCGAGAGGAGAATTGTCTCGGCCGAGGCAAAAAGCCAAAAGAAGAAGCGGCGATGATGCTCCAGCTCGCTGGCGTATCCCAGGCTAGACGTGGCAGCCAGGGCCTCGCGCTCACGCTCCAGACGCGTGCCGGTAAAGGGCGTCACCATGATGACGTAGAGGCCCAGCCCCAGGCCAACAATGGCGTGCACGAGGCGAAAGAGCGTCGTGTATGCGTCGGGCCCTGGTTGCTGCTGCGCCTGCATCATTGGCGAGGGCATGCCGGCAAAGGGCGACGCGCCGGGTCCAAGCCCGCTGCCACCCATCATTTGCGACATCATCTGGGCCAGCGCGTCTTGCTCTGCAGGGGCTCCTCCCGGGCCCAGCGTCGACGACTGGTTATCCAGACCAAGCATCATTTTCCGCAGCTCCGCCTCGGACGGCTGTGGCCCCAGGGGCGTCTCGTCGCGTCTCTGCGTCGTCCGCGGGGCATAGTAGTGCTGTGAAATGTCGACTTCTTCTGGATCTGCTGCCACGGCTGCCGTCTTGGCCATTGGCGTCGCAGTCGCATCAGAAGAATCTAGGCACTCAACCACTTGTCAGCACGCCAAAAAAAAAAAAGGCTGTAATGAGACACGACGACTAGAGCTCCCGACGCACCACCGACAACCCGCTCTCCCATGCCCGTAATCTTGCTCAGGCGCGCAGAGCCACCAGCCTTGATCTTGGCCTCTCGGCGCTCCTTGCGCAGCCGCGCCTGCTCGGCTGGGCTTGATGAGCCTGTCGCACCCTCTGCCATGAGTCACAATGATTTTCGCAGCCTATGCTTCAGCTGGCTTATAGGAGAGCGTGGTTGGGAGACTGCCTGCGTGACCGACCAGCCTCCGAGTGTCGTTCTTTGACGAGAGTCGGCCAAGGTGAGATTATGTCATCACCGACGTCTCCTCCACCATTTCCTACAAAAGAAGTCCACAAACCCCTTCACAATTGGATAACCAGTCATGTTCAGCCGCGGCACACGTTAATCGTCATTATTGAACCATCGAAAATCAGAATAAGCTCCATTTTCTGCCGTGATTGCAGCCTCTGTTAATGTCTAAGTAGGCCAATAGCGTACAACGTCAATTCTCAAGCGATCAGTCAAGTCCTTCACCGGTACTTTATAGTCTTGCTTTACCTGCTGCTTCTTCATCAAGTATTCTATTACAACTTTTCCGTCTCCTCATCAGGCATTTAGCAGGGCCTTCAAAAAAAAGAAGTTTTTTTCGTCACCTCTACGGAGTCGCCTTGCTCATGCTAATCAGTCGCTTCACGCCCACCTGTACCACGCATTAGTTCGGGGTCAATTAGAGGACAAAAACACTAGTCTCTTACCATCCAGTTGCCACATTCTTCCGTCTTGTCTCGCTGTATCTCCAGCTGTAATCTCTGCGCAGTTTCATAGTCCTTGGATTGAATGGCGTCGGCCAACTGAGATAGTTGCTCAATGGTGGCCGGCTGGACCAGTTCCTCGTTATTCAAGTGGTCAAATAAGAGATTCAATCGCTTCTGCGTGTCTTTTACTTGCGGAGCAAATGTCGCGGGAGCCCTTGAGGCTACTCGCTGCATGTCCTGGTTCAAAGCATCCACCAGTCGCTGGGCGCTTGCAGGAATATGTGACCGGTCCCCGGCAGGGTGCTTTGCCTTTGGAGGCGGTGCAGCCGCCTTGGGTGGAAGAGCGCTCGACGGAGGAGCACTGCCCATAGGCGGCGGCCCGCCAAGAGGAACTTGCGGAGACGAATATGCAGATGGAGCGTACTGGCCTTGAGGAGCTGATGAGGGCACTGGGCCATAGGGGTTTGCCGGGGGAGGCCTGCTGCCTGGTGGAGGCGGAGGCGCCATGGACGTCATGGGAGGCTGATTATTTTGCATCTGTGACGGTGCCGGCGCGTACCTGTTGGTTGGTGCCGCGCCAGATGGAGGTGCATTGTAAGGCGATGCTGCTCGCGGAACCGAGGGAGGTGCTCTAGGTTGCAACGACGCAGCATCGGGAGCCGCGGTCTGAGGCGCATACTGAGTAGCCACAGTGGATGCGGCTCGCGGAGGAGGTGGGACTTGGCCGGCCTGAGGCGGCCCTGCCAAGGGAGACTGAACTCGCGGCGGAGCAGGGCCCTTGGGAGGCGGGGCCGGAGGACTTGCGTGTCGACCATAGGGAGTCGGCTGAGGAGGCGCCATGACACCCGGTTGGCTCACGTATGGAGATGGAGCAGTCGGTGCAGCGCTCGGCGTTGGCCTCCGAGACGGAGCCTTGGTCACAAAAGGCACGTCATTCCAGTTGTCCATTTTCTTTGCCTGAGACGGCGGAGGCTGCAACGGAGATGCATTTCGAGGAGGTCCGCTTGCCATTGGCGGTGCCATTCCACCCATTGAGTAGCCAGGCTGGACCCCTGGTGGCTGGTAGTTGCCTCCCACAGGCTGGTATGGGTTGTTTGGTGGCACATATGCCTGTTGCGTCGGTTGAGACACGGCTGCTGGGGGTTGCGGAATGCCACCATACGGCGTTGCCGGAGACATCATGGACACTGGTTGAGCCTGCTGATAGCCCATTGCCGGCTGGACTCTCGAAGGCGCTCGGCTAGTAGAGGCCGTCTGACGAGCCGCCGCAGCTTGAGCGCCAGGTTTCCGCGTTGCCAGCTTGACGCGGCTTCTTGCAAGCTCGGCAGCAGGATAGCTCGTGGGCAAAAGATCCAAGTACTTCTGCGCCACTTCCAGCTGGCCTTGTCCAGCCAGGATATCGGCATATTCCGTATACTTGTCGTACAGTGTTGCCAATGTCCAGCCCGATGTCTGGCTCTGCTCCGCATCCTGAAACTTGGTGACATATCTGAAGACGGTCACTTTTTCAATGAAATTCTGCAAAGCCCGCGCATGCACAGAAAAGGTCGAGTCCTCTGATGGCTCCTTCATGCCAGCCTGTTCCGCCTCTTCGAGCTCAGCAATCCAGATTTTCACCACTTTTTCAAGCTTCGAGCCAACTAAGTAGCAGAATGATGCGTCTTTCCTCTGTCCTTCGTCATGAATGCGATCGCCCAGCGCTTCGCACAAATCTGGAAATTCAATTGGATCCGAAAATGTGCAGATGATAGCCATTGCTTCTTTCCAGTTTCCAAGGTCGGCATTGTACACAATGTCCCACAGATTCTTGTCAATGACGGAGCCTAGAAGACGCATGTAGCTCGGGACACCGCTCTTCTTGGCAAGATATGCCGACTGCACCTTGTCCACCAGCTCTTGGCCACCGCAGTTGGCAATCAAAAATGCATCTGCCATGCGTTCTTCTGCAAGACACATTTCGGTGGCTTTAGCAAAGTTCCCGAGCATCAACGCCTTTGTAATGTTCTTCTCCACGGTAGTGTCGCTATCACTGAAGAGATGGAACGGATTATCAGTCTTGGCTCCCTTTGTCGCAGTCACGTTTGATAAAAAATCGTCTCCATCGCCGTCAGCATCGCCGCTGCCAAAGAAGTCAGAAACCTCCTTCTTCTTTTCCGACTCCTCTTCTGGCTTTAATTCAACCTCCTTTCCTTCCTCTGTGACTTCGTCTTTGGCGGTACCGTTGGAAAACTCTTCCTCTTTGAATCCCAAGTACTCCACAATCTTGCCTCTTGGGTTTTCACCAATGAGACTTTCCATAACTTTCCAGTCGGCCTTTTCTTCTTCCGTCTGTGACTTTTCCATCCGCTCCTCGCAAATAGCGCTGACATTGCCTGCTGTAAGAGCCTCTTGAAATTGCTCCGTGGCCGATGAGACGCCAGAGTCGGCAGAGAAGGTGGATATGACAATCTTGGATGTTCTTTTCTGTCCCGGGCGAGAAGGACAAGCTTTGAAGATGACAATTTTGCCGCCAAATCCAAAGGATGCACCGACGGGCCGCTCTAGCCACGCAGGTGCCTTGCTCAACGACCATGACGCGCCCTGGGGTTGAGTTTGGGCCGCCCGGAAGAATTCCTCGCCATCTAGCTTGTTCTCGGTGGAGTCCTTAATGGCATCTGAATTCGTGTTCTGAAGAGTTTGGACGGTAATCTTGCCGTCAAAGCTTGCAGTGGCAGAGAGACTGGGGTTATGCGGGTTGAAAGCGGTCTGGAATGTCCAATTTGACACCTCGGGCAATTCGCCGTAGCGCTCCCCTGTTTGGGGATTCCATACCAGAGTGCGGTTGTCCTTGCCAGAAGATAGCAAAATATCACTGTCTTGGGCGCACCAAGACAGTGAAAGGACGCCTTGCTCATGGCCCTGCAAGGTTCTCTCGGGTGCATTAGAATTGCGCAGGTCCCAAAGGAGTATAACGGGCGTATTATCGTCAGGAGTCGCGGTAAGAAGCTTTGTGGAATTATTAGGATCCCAGGCGAGAGCGCTGACGGGTTTTCGGCTGTTATTGAGTGTCAGGGATGCCTTTTTCGTCTTCAAATCCCATACGGAAACTAGACCGCCTAGGCTTCCAGTCGCCAGGATATGTGACACTTTTCGATTCCATGCCAAGCACTCGATGTCGTCAGATCGAGCCGCTGCATTGCCCAGTCGAAAAGGGTTGGATATATCATTGACATCGTAGATGAATATCTCACCCTTGACACCAGCTGTAGCCAGGATATGCGGCTTTAGGGGGTTGAACTGAATCGTTTTGATAGCGCCGCTATGCTTGCTGGTCTGAGAAATACGAGCATCGGAGTCGCCTGATTCCAGCTTGGCAGCATCCCACAGGTCCAGGGATCCGTTCTCAAGAGCACCGGCAATGATTCCTTTCGGATGTTCAGAGTCGGGTGGCCCCCAAGCAATGCCATAGAATCTTTGGACTCGTCAGCAGACGTCACATCACCCCAAAGGGCTAGCAGAGTCTATTATTGCCTACTTAGCATCTGTGGTAATGCTTGCCACGGGCTGAAGCTCAACGCCCTGCTCTCGGTTGTCGAGGGCCAGATCCCAGAGCTCGAGCTTGCTATCATCGGAGAAATCGGCATCTACGGCACCTGCACGAGTGCCTGTCACAAGCATGGGCTTTCCTGGGCCGGGCAGCCAAGCAAAAGCGGCCGTTCGTGGCACCTCGCGAAGGCGCACCATGATGGCGGGGGGGCTGCTGCGAGCAAGCTACAAGATCGGCGAGACTTGGATTGATCGACGTAAAAAGAGGTACAATAGAGTCAAACAATGATAGTTGACTCCTTTAGCGGCCAAGGCAGTGCATGAACACCAAGAGTCCGAAATGGTCACAATAGCGTGATTAAGGGCTTCCAATGGTGGAATTGATGCGCTGCGTGATGCCAGATTGCTTCCTGGCAGTTACCAGACTGGCCAGGCATCCGTGGCCTAGTCCCGGAAAGCCACGTCCGTGCTCCGATCGGGCCGCTAATGACAGCATGCCTTTGTCATTAGCCAAGTACGTAAATAATGCACGTGACTTATTCCTTCTTCTACGAAGTGTTGTGCTGCAGTTGTGAGCGGAATAACATGAAGTCTTGATCATTTTAGCTGAGGCAGTAGAAAAAAATATTTTTGTGTCTACATCTCCTGAAATTATTGCATCATGGCGGATGCAAGCCGTTGGAAAGCTACCGTCTTCGTTGGCGGCCTATCTCAGATGGTCACGAACAGCAACATCTACGACGCATTTATCCCCTTTGGCGAAATTGTCGAAGTACAAATGCCGAAACCCGACTCACAAAACTCATCTGACGCCCATAGAGGCTTTGCCTATGTGCAATTTGAGGATGCAGAGGACGCCGTTGAAGCCATCGACAACATGAACCAGTCAGAACTTTTTGGGAGAACACTCAAAGTTTCAGCTGCAAAGCCGCCGAAAAAGGCAGATGAAGGCCTGAGCAGCAAGAGAGCTGTATGGGAGCAGGTGAGCTTGACACCATAGCATCATGACGACAGGCCCAAAACTGACCCCATCTTCTCAGGAAGGCTGGTTGGCAGAACATGCAGGCAAGCAAGGAAATGAAGATCCATTGGAACAAAGTAAAACAGATGGAGAAAAGGTTCCTGATCCTATGCAAGGACTCGAGGAGTTGGATGTCGCAGGGCCACGACCAGCATGAAAAGAGATGTTCTCACCAACTGTATTTCTAACCAGCGGTTGTGTAGCGATGGTGTTAATGGCAGACAGGCCTCATGCTTACTCCTCATCATGAGTCTAGTCACAAGTCGGCAACGCCATCGAAGTCTTGACTTTCGATTGAGCTATGCCAACTGTTTGGTGTACATATAGCTTTCACCCCAGGTAGACTGTGTTGTGTGGGCAAAATTCCTGCAGACAACCTTAGTGGTGTTCCTCAGATCGTCCAGAAGAACCCTGTCTCGACAGGCGCAGATTCTTGTCCACCATAAACTTCCTTATGGTTGAGTAGCTTGCCGCGAAGATGGCAAATCCGACAACAACAGCTATTAATAGTCAGGCTCGATTTTTTCATGATCGGTATTTGAACGAGATCGTGTTACCTAGCGGGATAAGTTCGGCCGGGATCTGTTTGAGCTTCCGCAGTCGCTGCGAAATGGTATGCCCTGTTTGCTCGTCAGAGATGCTACATACAGGTGAGGTCGGCAGAGACGGTATGACGCACCAGCTTGATCTTCTTTCTGTATTGACAGAATGAGTTAGTTGCGTTCCCCTGCGTGCATAATACTCATAACCGACGTACAGGAACCGGTCGCATCATCCGGGCCGACGTACGGAACGTCATCTGCGTCGATGAACGAAACATCATGCGAGCCGTAGGCCGGACCATTCTCAGAGTGTTGATTAAACGCATTGTCATAGTTGACGTGAGGAGCAACAACAGGCCTTTGATGGAGAGAAAGGTGCTATCGAAGCGTTGCTATTCTCAGGGAATGCCTGGGAGCGATAGACGAGCATCATCGTGTTGGAGGGTCCACCAAAGATTACGTAATTGAGCGCCCGCTACTGTGGTGGTTCCGCCGCCGCCAACGCCGAAGCATTTCAACACCCACTCAACCACATCCTCCAGCCCATACCTTACTCCGTCCATTGCCACTTACCGTTCACTGCGCAGTAGCCGCAGGCATCTAATCAACATGTCCGACGACGAAGGCGATGGCACGCAACTCGTCACCAAGCCTTTCAAATTTGTGACTGGTATGACTGACGCCCCTTGTGTAAAGTGACCTGATGGTGGCCCAAGGCTAACAATATCGGCAGCTGGTAAGCACAATATGATACCTCTACCCGACGGAAATATCGCGAATGCTATATCATAGCATTAGATAGGCCATTAGCGCTAATCAATCACGCGCAAAGGCACCGATGCTCGCTTTCCGAACCAGAACCAAACCAAGCACTGCTGGCAGAACTATGTTGATTACCACAAGTGTATCATAGCCAAGGGTGAAGAATTCAAGCCCTGCCGTCAGGTATGAATAAAAATTTACATGTGGTACAAATTACGCGCTTACAACAGTGGCAGTTCTTACACGCATACCGATCCTTGTGCCCTTCGGCCTGGTACCAGCGGTGGGATACACAGCGAGGTTAGCAAAGAGCGTTGTTTGCTATAGCCGCACTTTAAGCATATGGACTAACATGTCTCAAAAGAAGCTGGAAATTTTCCCACGAGATTGGATGCCTAAGAAATGGCAAACAAGCCTTACGCACCATACCAAAGTGTTGGCATAAATAGACGTTCAGCAGTCTTGTTAATAGTTTACGGCTTGCGTCTATGGCCTACAAGATGCTGGCCGCTGGCCGCTGATTGCAAAAATCCCATGTCTATTCTCTTATCCGTGAATGACTTTATGCCCCTGTAACTCCTCGGCGCCAAATATTGCCATGGCGACGTTCAACATTTAAAAAATTCCAAGATGCAGTCCGCCTCAATGAGCACCGTTGCTCTCGTACCGTGTCGTTCCTAATTCGCATCGTCGTCCGAACTCATAAAATCATCGTCCTGGTCGAATCCGTGAAAGGTCCGCGGCTTGTTGCTGCACTTTTCAGTCGGTTCTGATGGCTCTGAAAGTGGTGAAGATTCTTTAGAATTTGCCTTGTCATCTTCGTCGCTCCCACTACTTTGATTCGAAGACGCGGAACCATGAGATGTGCCAATAAGGTTGTCAGTGTAATGGCCGGAATGAATTGCCGTCAACACAGCGTCTCGCGTCTTTTCACTGCTTTCTTCTTTATCGTCGACCCATTTTCCATCGAGACGTCCTTTGCTTCCAGTTCGGATCTCTTCCATCCTTTGCTCCGATGATTCAACAATTTGCTCCCATCGTTGGCGGCGTCGGTCTTTTTCTTTTTTATCCATATCTGGTTTCATGGCCAGGTACTCGGCCAAAGCCTTGGCCTCGTTGACTGTACGAAGCCTCCTGCCGTCGAGGTTGCGGCTTGAGCCATGGTCTTCTTGGTTGCGTTTTTTTCGTGATGACATTCGACCGCCTGCAGCGCGCAGCTGCGAGCCAAATCCACCCTTGCCACCGCATAGCGGAACTGAGAGCCGCAGGGAAAGAAACTCATCGTCGCTGCTGGAGAGATATGTGGAAATGGGAGCCGCAGATTGTTCAGGTAATTGCCGGTTGGACAAGGTGGTGAGAATGAGTCTGGAGTCGCGTACTGGAAGTATCTCGCGTATCTCGTCTTGAAGTTCGGTAATAGTTATTGCGGGTGTGACTGGCACTACCAGGGTCGAGGGCAGGCCAAGACCGCCAAAGGTCGAGACTAAGACGTTGATGGTTTCGCGCGACATGATGTATGAACTGGAGAGCGTCTTGTTCAGATGACGAGCGAGTGAATGCGCGAAAATGATGGAGCATGGAAACCGGGATCTAAGAAACGGGGATCTAAGCAACTGGAACGGGCTGGGGTAAACACGGTCTTTTGTGAGTCAAAATCACGTGACTAGCGCCACACTACGTGGTACACCAGCCACCACAACATCGCTAGGCCCCATTTCTAGGTAGGGTTTGCGCCCACAAAAGTTATCTATTTCGTTTTCTGGCATCCTCTGGTAAATCAGCATCTTGCACGTCGACTTGCACACGCAAATTGTCACAATGTTGATTCCCAAGGCTGATCGCAAGAAGATCCACGAGGTATGACTGCGATTATAGAGCGCTTTCGACTTCTACCGCTGATGAAAATCGGCAGTACCTCTTCCGCGAGGGCGTGCTCGTTGCCCAGAAAGACTTCAATCTTCCCAAGCATCCCGATATCGACACCAAGAATCTCTTTGTCATCAAGGCCTGTCAATCCTTGAACTCTCGCGGATATGTAAAGACACAGTTTTCGTGGCAGTATTATTACTACACCCTGACCTCCGAAGGCCTCGACTACCTACGCGAATGGCTTCATCTCCCCGCCGAAATTGTCCCTGCGACCCACATCAAGCAGCAACGGTCGCATGCTCCTCCTCGCGGTATGCTGGGTGAGGGCGAACGTGAACGCAGGCCGTTTGGCCGTGGACGTGGCGACCGCGGTGACCGCGAAGGTGGTTACCGAAGACGGGACGCCGGTGAAGGCAAAGAGGGGGGTGCCCCCGGCGAGTTCGCCCCTCAATTGTGAGATTCTCAAAGCTCGGATGGAGCAGTGACTCGATAATACTAACTTTTTTGCCACAGCCGCAGCGGTTTCGGCCGCGCCCGTGCCCCTCCCTCCTGAACAACGCGTTTGGTATCAAGGAGATTATGGTAAAGACTACAACATGTGTACTCCAAGATGGATGGCAGTTTTCCCCATGAGTGTGGAGCTCTGTTAATGACGAGACTCTGTGTGGATGGCATCGTGGGAGTTATGACGGGTAGATGCTCGGGAATCATTTGCATCAGGGTCAATTTTGTCGTCAACGAAATTACCGCTCGATTTTTCGTATCATGGTACAAACGCTCGTGATGGGTGTCGTGGTCAGTCAGTTTGATGATGTTTGTTGTTGGAGCCTCGGAATGCGGCACGACATCGCTCAAAGGCCAACTAGTACAGCACTAGGCCGCTTTGCAGTCTCCGATTGTGTATCCAGTCGAAGTACTTCATGGAGGTTTACTGCTTCGGAGACAAACGTGGCACGGAGATACCAAGTAGTGCAGTTTATATGGCAGTTTTTGTCATTTTCGAGTATATTCAGCACAGGCCATTGAGCGTTTTGAGGGAAATGTACTCATCACGGGCCGTTTAAACGCCATGATGGCAGTCGTGTTTGTAGAGGTCGACCGGTCGGTTGTTCACTTCCAATCGAAAAGACCACCTCCCCGTCGTTTCCAGAATCTTGAGACTTCAAGTGTATGTTTATTCGCGAATGAAGTATAAGATAAGCCGGCATCGGCTTTGACAAGCAGTTGGTTTCATTTCTTCATGTACAGGAGCGCTTATAGGCTACTTTCTCGGCTTTCCTCATTGAGGCATTACTCATCCAATAGGAACAGGAAGAGCTCTTCATGCACGCTTAAACTCATCCTGGAATGATGAGCTCTTTAAGTGACGTGATATCCCATGTCGGCTGTGAAAGCCAAAAACGAGCACTTATAGGTAGCACAGGGCGTGTGTGGCTTGATGACCCAACTGAGAGGGAGCCAGTGACTTGCGATGGGCCCCGTTCTGACGAGCTACAGATATGTCTGCTATAAGGGAGGATGCGCAAGGACGCGTCTTCTAGTAAGGATCAAGCATCAATCAGTCCGAAGCTTATGTACGTGACTCTAAGAAGCAATACTTCTTTAGTCTTGAGTCGACGCTTGTCGCTTAGCTGTGAAGCACTTCGGGCCGTCGGTGGGCGGCCGCCTCGGTGGTGTGAGACGATAATCAAAGTAGTCGCCGCTATTCCGACGGTCCAGGGGGGAAATAAAAGCTGACCAAGTCAAGGTGCTGTGCTCTGTTCCGTTTGTGGACTTGTCCGAAACTGTTGGGACTGGCCAACAGAAGCCTTGACCCTTCCTTCTTTTCACGGCGAGGCGTCATAGCCTCTGGCTCGCAACAAGGATGGCCAGAGTTGAGAGGAACATTGACCCGAGAGTAAAGGTCGCTCAAGGGTCAGAAAAAATATGTTCCTTTGGAGCGAATTGCACATGTTTTCCTGCGCGGCGGCGGGGCGGTTCCAAGCCGCGTGCCCTTGGGCGGACGGATGAGACGAAAGATCTCAGTGATAAGCTTGGCGTTGGCTAGAACCAGTGGGATCCATTCCCGGGGCTGAGAGGGCACCCCGCCAAGGCGGCTTTGTGAAGTAGAAATATCCGCTCGTGGCTTCTCTCATTGCTGTTGCCTCTTTCTCATTGTGTCTCGAGGTGTGGAAACTCTGGCTGGCGCGTCGAAGTGACATTTGAATGCCACAACTCCTTTCCTACAAGCAAAATTGCCAATTAGTCCGCTAATCGACATCGTCAATCAAATTTCCGGTGGATTGAGTTGGGTATCGGTGAGAAAGGCTAATTGAAGAGATTCAAGTCGTTCAAGATTCAGGATGGCGGTTCTCCCCAAAGAAATGAAGGCGCTCAGGTACGTTGTCTTAAAGGCCGTCTTTTTGAGAGCCTAACTGACTCATCTTCTTTCTCAGATATGAGAAGCCTGAGGATTGGTCCATTGTCAAGGTCCCGCTGCCCGAACTACGAGACAATGACGTCTTGGTGCAGGTCAAAGCCTGTGGTGTTTGTGGCACTGGTGAGGGCATTCTAGTCACAACTTTTGGTTAGGATAGGACATGAAGCTGACTTTCAAGACTTGGTATACACCTGGAGCCTCGTGCTTGAAATAAGATTGGCACTTGCTGACCCCGAGAGCAGCATATCCACGAGGGAGAGTTTATTGCCAAATTCCCCTTGATTCCTGGTCACGAGACGGTGGGTGTGATTGCTGCAATTGGCAAGGTGAGCATCATGGTTTTGAGATTGGGCTTATGCGTCTCTCCATACTTACTTGCACCAATCTAGAACGTCACGGAATTCCAGGTGGGAGATAGAGTGGCAGCAGACAACAGCGAACTATGCAATGAGTGTTACTACTGTCGCCGCGGCCAGCTCCTCTTCTGCGAAAACGTGAGTTTAGATTCGGTGACGGCTTTGCAGCAGCGGCTGACAAGGAGGGTGATGCCCTGCTAGTTCAACGCTCACGGAGTTACCATTGCTGGCGGCTTCGCCGAGTACTGTGCCTATCCCGCAGCAAAGGTCTTCAAGATCAAGAACCTGAGCTGGGCTGATGCGACGCTGCTCGAGCCTGCATCGTGTGCCTGCCACGGTCTCGAGAAGATCCGGCCCAAGCTGGGATCGCATGTTCTCATGTTTGGCGCGGGCCCTACGGGGCTTGTGAGTGTTGCGATGCAGTATTTTGTCGGCAGATGCTGACAGTGCCATGGCCCAGATGCTTGCCCAGCTGTTGCGACAGAATGGATGCTCCCAGGTAACGATTGCTGCACCTTGCGGCATCAAGATGGAGCTGGCCAAGAGCCTCGATGCTGCCGATACATACATTGAACTGTCGCGCGACCAGTCAGAGGCCCAAGGGCAGTTTGCGCAGCTCAAGGACGATAATCCCCATGGGTTCGACATTGGTAGGCGGCGAGAAAGACTCTGGGTCTGGTCATGGTACTGAGGAATAGCAGTCGTCGAGGCAACTGGATCCGTCAAGATTTTGCAAGACGCCATCAACTATGTTCGGCGAGGCGGGACTCTGGTGGTCTATGGGTATGCCACCAAGGGCGAGACCAAGGACAGTCTGGTCCATGAATGCAGCGCTGACGAGCAACAGGGTATACGCCAAGGCGGACCAAGTGTCGTGGCCGCCGTCCAAAATCTTTGGCGACGAGATCACCATTATTGGCTCCTTTTCTGAGACGTACATGTTTCGTGAGTTGCTCTGTTGGACTGGGGCGAAGCGAGATTAGAATTGCGGCTGACGGCGAAACCGTTGCACAGCGGCGACGATTGACTACCTCGATTCAGCAAAGGTTAAAACAAAGGGCATCGTCAACAAGACGTTCAAGCTCGAGGACTATGGCAAGGCGCTGCAAAGCATCAAGGACAAGAGCGCCATCAAGGCGGCCATTGTATTCGACTAGGCGCTAGAGCCAGCCCCTGATTGCCCGTTTCCAGCGGGTCGTGGCCTGGGCGGCCCACATGATACAGAGAGGCGATACGGGACAAGGAGACGGGCAAGTCACTTGGGCGGCATTGTGGCACAGAGGGTACCTGGGATACGAGACAAACCTCTTGCAATGTACCCAGTACTGACGGGCCTTGCTCGAATACCGCCTGGACGCCCTGTCGACAGGACGAACAGCGGGTACCTACACCTAATCCATTGCTTCACAGCCGCCGTCGTGTCTGTGCAAACACGCCACACTCTGCCTCCCTGCCAGTGGTTCTGAACAATGCATGTACATACCTGCTACTATTATAATTCATTTGCTTCGCTCCGCCCAAACCGCCTTCTCCCAGAGTCGCTCCCACACCAGACGCTGCTGCTCTTTGTCGCGGCCAAATGAAGCTTGGCGTGCCTTGGCTGCCAGTAGCAACCGTCCCCTGGTAATGTAACGGCAGCGCCTCTCGCGTGCAAATGGCCTCGTGGACGACTCCTCCACCTCCTACACCTCCTACTCTTCGCCTCGCGCCTCCTCTCTACCCGCCTCCTCCCCTGCCGGCCTCTTCACACGCCCACGGCCGCCCCCAGCACCAAGATCTCGTTGCCCGTATTCATAATAATGCGCTTCTCACGCCCACGGCGCTTGTGGGACGCCTTGACATCTCGGGCCCAGCCGCCAATGCCGAATCCAGCAGCTCCGACTCGGACTCACAAACGCCCAGCTCTACCCATCTTGGCCCCCGCCACTCGCGCTCCATGAGCAATCCCTTTCCCTCGCTCTTCAGCGGCAAGAAGAAGAGGCCCGATGCGACGCCTCGCGGCCCGCCTCTTGCTGAGTCGGACAGCCAACACGGGTCCATGGCCGCTCACAGCCCCCGGAAGCAGCGCCGCGGAGTCTCTGCCGCCAACAAGAAGCACGACTTCACCACGGGCAACTGTATGGCCTGTGCTTCGCTCGTCAAGTGGCCGCACGAGCTCAGCGTCTTCAAGTGCACAATCTGCTGCACCATCAACGACCTGGTTCCCTTGGTCCGCGACAGTCGCAGGCGCCACGGCGAACAAGAAAGCGCGCCGCACCATCATCGAGGTATGCCTTTGGCGCCTGCATCGTGCCGACTTTTGACTGATGCTTTGATAGGCCAGCCCATCTCGACGCAGCATTCCAAACGTCTAATTCGCCAATGCCTCTACTCTCATCTCACAAAGAAGCTTGGCGCTTCACCAATTCCGACTCCAGAACCACGCCACTCTGCTCCAACCCAAGACCAAGCTCCTCCATTATCCCGCCCTTTTCTTGTACCTGGCGACCAAGGCGCCCCTCAGGCCACTAATGGCCAGACTAGCCAGCATGGCAACCTCGTCCTTGGCCAGGAGCAAACCCTGCATCTCAGTCTGTCACACCAGGGCAATTCAATGTCCCCATCGTACTCGTCGTCCTTTCCCGGGAAGCCCCCTGCCCAGCCAGTCTCGGCAGGTCTCATTGATTGGCGGAGCAACGTGTCTCAGTCACGCGACACATGTGCCTCGATGAGCCGCAAGGATGCAATCAAGAGCGTCTTCAGGCCTCTGGTTGACTACATCGTGACATGTTTCAGTTCATTTGATTCGGTAAACAATTCTTTCTTGTCACACTCGCCACGCCGGGTGGGCGTCCAAGGCAGCGATTTGTCTATACCAAGAAAGCCTGTCCCGTCAAGAGAGTCGTTGGCGCACCGCCAGGCCCCTGAATCGAGTCATCACGGGCCGCAGATGGATGGTCTGGCCTCAGTCCTCGACCCCAAAATGCTTCTCGTCGGAGATATTGCAGAGAATGGCTTGTGGTGGACTGGTGGTCAGCATGAAGTGACTCATCCACCTCTTCCGCAATCAGCTCGATCTGAAAGCTCAAGCAAAGCCTCTGTTTCGTCCAAATCTCCAAACATCAACTGGCTGGATCTGAGTGACTGGTACACAGCCATCATGAATGTCGCCCAGGGCTGGTTTGAAATTTACCACGAGATTTCCAACCATGTCCAGTCCGTGTCGCTTGATGAGCCCAGTCTTCAAGCACTGGAGCGCGAATTGCTGGAGGCGCAGGCCCATGTTCAAAGAGTTTTGCTCAAGGCCACTGAGACGTTGCTCAAGAGGCCCGGACGTCCCCTCACAAGTCCTGTTGAACTTCGATTTCTCATCATTCTACTCGAGAACCCCCTTTTACATCCAAGCCCCGTCATCTTTCAAGGCCTGATCCAACCAGAGACAAAAACTGCGCCCCAAGTCAACTTGACCTCGGGCCCAAGGACGGGTCTCTTGTCTGGGCAGCATTCTGGCATCATCAAACGCATCATTGGTCTCTTGTCTAATTCTTCCATTGAGTGCCATAATTCATTCATCAATTGGCTTGCAAGATATCCAAAGTCGCGCTTTATTCGAACAAAGGAGCTTGTTTCTTCCTTCCTCACATATCGCCTGTTGCGCCAAAGTGACAGGTCTCGACCTGTCCAAGTTGATATTACGGCTGGATTGATCCCAGAAATGCAAATTGGGCGCTCTGCTGGTGCATATCTCCATGATGAGATAGGATCCTCCAAGAAGCAGAGAGAATTGGCCAAGAAAACCGTTGCCTACGCTGAGGATTGGCAGACCAAGGCTGCCGCCCGTGTGCTTGCCTTGCTGTTTTCTGCAAACAACGCTCCCAGCGTGCGGCATAGCGATGAGGGAGGTTCCCTGTCAATCGATGTTCAAGCCGCTGCAGTACGCGATGGTGTACATGCCAGCGGCCAACTGTTGCCCACAAGCGACTTCTATAACCTCATGATTGACAATGTTGACTTGGTTAGCGATTTTGAATCATGGGAATCCAGGCGCTCCAAGTTCTCTTTTTGTCAATACCCCTTTCTACTCAGCATCTGGGCCAAGTCGAAGATTCTCGAATATGATGCTCGTCGACAAATGCAGAATAAAGCACGTGACGCTTTTTTTGATAGCATTATGACTCGACGAAACATCAAACAGCACCTGGCTCTAGATGTTCGCCGAGAGTGTCTTGTGGATGACAGCTTAAAGGCTGTGAGTGAGGTGATTGGCAGCGGTAGCGAAGACGTCAAGAAGGCACTGCGAATCACATTCAGGGGCGAGGAGGGTATTGATGGCGGCGGCCTACGTAAAGAATGGTTCTTGCTCCTTGTTCGAGAGGTCTTTAATCCTGATCATGGTTGGTCAATCCTGGATGGCAATGCCATATCATATGAATCATGCTGACTCTGGGGCCTCTAGGAATGTTTCTTTATGATGAAGACTCGAGATATTGTTACTTCAATCCTAATTCTTTTGAGACGTCGGATCAGTTTTTTTTGGTCGGTGTTGTCATGGGCTTGGCCATATATAACACCACCATATTAGATGTCGCTCTGCCGCCCTTTACTTTTCGAAAGATTCTCTCAGC
Source organism: Ophiocordyceps australis (assembly GCA_002591415.1). NCBI lineage: Eukaryota > Fungi > Ascomycota > Sordariomycetes > Hypocreales > Ophiocordycipitaceae > Ophiocordyceps > Ophiocordyceps australis. The sequence continues at coordinate 119,618 of NJET01000021.1, read as the reverse complement.
TGCACCTGTTCATGGACATGGCATCTCTGCCCACCCCAAACCGTCAATGAAGTATAGTCTCGAGGACCTTGCAGAGTACAAACCACGGTTGGCGCGGGGCCTGAAACAGTTGCTCGATTATGAGGGCGATGTTCAGGAGGCATTTTGTCTCGACTTTGTTGTCGATGTTGACCGCTATGGCACCAATGTTCAAGTTCCGCTGTGCAACGGAGGACAGCAAAAGCCCGTTACAAATGGCAATCGACGAGAGTATGTCGACCTTTATATTCGCTATGTTTTGGAGACGGCCGTGACACGCCAATTTGAACCATTCAAAAGAGGCTTCTACACAGTCTGTGGTGGCAATGCATTCTCCCTCTTTAGGCCCGAAGAAATCGAGCTTTTGGTAAGAGGATCAGATGAGGGACTTGATATTGCAGCTCTAAGAGCCGTGGCCGAGTACGACGGCTGGGGAAACAAGAAACCAGATGGCATAGTGCCCGTCGTCAGTTGGTTCTGGGAAACGTTTGAACAGGCGTCGGCAGCCAATCAGCGCAAGATGCTACTTTTTATTACAGGCAGTGATCGAATACCCGCCATGGGTGCTGCCATGCTGTCCATCAAGATATCCTGTCTGGGCGACGACTGTGGGAGATATCCCATTGCGAGAACTTGCTTCAACCAGCTGTCCTTGTGGCGCTACGAATCCAGAGAGAGACTTGAAAGCATGGTTTGGACCGCCGTGCACGAAAGTGAAGGCTTCGGCCTGAAGTGAGACTGGCAGATCACGCACAATTGATTACTTGATAAAGCTACGACTCATAGATAGCGCATGGTATGGCGAAAGGCGTATGGCAAATCAGACTTTGAGGAGGGGAGATTGGGGCATGAATTGATGCAAGTTGATATACTAGCCCTCTTGGCTTAGCAAGACGACGGTTGACTCAAGGTAACCGGCTAGGTAACTAGCTGGTTCATGGGATTTGGCGTATGACACAGTCGATTCGCCATGTTGCCAGGCTTTCATGTCTAGGTCTGAAGACGGGGCTGCCCGTGATGTGTATTTTGTTGTACATGCAAGCAGTAGTTTGGCTTTCTCTCTGCCTATTATCTAGGCGGCTTCTTTCGGTCCGCCGGCCTTTCTGGCCTGCCGAAGGAAAGCCCTTTCCTTTGCCTTGTTTGCCTTTCTCCGCTTGAAAGCCTCCAAAGACATTACGCGCTGTTTCGCAAGTTCGTCAAAGTATACCTGCTCTTTGCTATCCATATCGGTCAACTTGATCTCCTTGGCACCACTCTCGTCAACGAAGCGCTTAAGTATTTCCGTGGAATGAACATTCTTCATCTGGATTTGGACTATGCGCTCGTTGGGGGCTGGTGATGGCAGCGGGCACATGTTGTGCCGGGAGGAGTAGAATAGTTTATCTTCGCTGGTGCTAGAAGAAGCATCGGCGGTAGCTGATGGATTGACCGTGGTGCTGGAAGGAGCATCGACAGTAACGGGTGGGTTGGCTGTGGTACGCATAAAGATTGAGAGAGCAGAGTCTTTGCTGTTTTCATCGTGTCGATTTACCAACATTGGGATTTGTGGGTTGTGGTATTTGAGTCTAGGCAGGTTTTCACGCCAGAATTTCCTGGTCATGGTGAGCAATGCTGGCTTCAGAGGCATGTAAAATAAGGACGCACTTGGCGCCTTGGTGGCCCCCAATGAGGCTTGCGCAAAAGTCCATATGAATCTTGGTGATGTTCATGGGCAGTTTGGCAGCTCCAGGACCGCATCGAACGTTGAACATCTGCAAGGCGCTTGTCAGAGAGGGTGGACGGCACGAGTAGCTAGCTAGAAGATTGCTTTACACTCTGCAGAGAAGAGTCAGCACTGCCACATCAAAGGGGTTGATAAAGTCGAATTGAACAAACCCTTCGAACCGTGTTGACTCGTCTTCCAATTGTTGACCCCATGGTGTTGGGCTGGCGGTATATGTCGCTGAATCAAAGGTAGAGAATGAGCCTTGCCTAGACGTGTTGCGAGGGAGAAGCCCTTTTTTTGCTCGCATATCGTATTCGTATTTTTTTGCAAGCGACGAGCTGGCCACGAATCGAGGGAAAAAAAAATTTTCTTTTCCGTCCTCGCTCACGGATCAACGGCACAGAACAACGCAATGCCCCGACGACTGGCTGCGAAACGACTCTTGGACTTGCGCATAAGTGAAGCCATAAATTCGAGCGGTCCATGCTTTTTACCATGTCATTTCCACGCCCCGAGGCCCGGCGCTTGTCTATCGAAACCAGTGCAATTTGAGAGACTGAGACGGCGCAATCACTCGACGGCCTCGCGTGCGAAGCCGTGGTTTTCCTCGACAAAAGCTACGCCACAACAGCTAGAGCTACCGGCTACAGTGCCGTTGCCATCACCCACAAAGGCAAAGCCACGGCATCGGCAACTTCCACTCAATTGTAGCGGTTGTGGAGCTTTTTCCCAAACCAGGGAACCTCGCGAGTCCGGCTACTATAACCTCAAACGCAAAGGCGTGATGAGGTGGCTGGATCCTGATGCGCTCCAGGGAAAACCTTGGTCCATGTCCAAGGATGATGAGCTGGTCATGGCCGCGCTCGATGGGTTGGGAAATCCAGGTCAGCTCGAGACGCTGGGCCTGAAACCAGCCTCCATGGTCCGCAACCGGGATCTGCAAAAATCGACAGGTAAATACATCCCCAGCTGTCCCCAGGGCAATATTTAGCTTACAGCTGACAAACTCATCTTGACAGAAATGTTGCTGCAGACGCCTCCCATGTGTGACCGTTGTCACCGTATTTTACACTATAATACAGGGGGAGTCAATGGCCCACCTGTTCTGCATCCTACCATCGCTTCCCTGCGCGAAACATTGGAGGAGTCACCGTTTGAATATAACCACGTATACCACATCATTGATGCCGTCGATTTCCCCATGTCACTGATCCCACGGCTCAATGAGCTTCTGGGAGACATTCGAATTCGTTCTCGCAACCGCCGCGCGCCAAATAAGAAGTACTCGCAGAATCGCCTGACGGAGCTGAGCTTCATTGTCACACGCGCCGACTTGCTGGCTCCCACGCGGGCTCAGGCTTCAACCTTGATGCCATGGATCAACCATGTTTTGCGCGATGCCATGGGCGAGCTGGGCGACAATATGCGCCTTGGCAACCTGATGTATGTGAGTGCCAGAAAACATTGGTGGACCGATCATCTTCGGAGTCTCATTAAAAGTCGTGGTGGTGGTGCCTGGTTCGTGGGCAAGGTGAATGTGGGCAAGAGTATGCTGTTTGAGACGGCTTTCCCCAAGGCAGACCACAAGGAACTCAGCAAATCCTCGGTCAAAGTCTGGCCCAGGTCTGCCATGGCGGCCGAATCGATACTGACGACCGATTGGGAGCGCCAAAGAGAGGTGGAGGAGGCTTTGATGGACCAAGACGTTCCCGTGGGCAATCTTCTCCCTCCACGACGCCGGAGAGAGCGGTATCCCGCAATGCCATTGGTATCGTCGATTCCAGGCACCACAGTTTCGCCTATCCGGATTCCTTTTAACGACGGCAAAGGAGAGCTCATTGACCTGCCAGGGCTGGCACGGAGCGACCTGGAGCTTTACGTCAAGGAGCAATGTAGACATAAATTGGTCATGACGAAGCGAATTGTGCCCGAGCAACTCGTGATTGGTGGCGAAAGATCACTGCTTCTAGGAGGCGGTCTAATTCGCATCACTCCAATACCGGCTTATAAGAGGGACTTTATGCTCTACAACTTCACGCCTTTGGACGCACACTTGACTTCCAACGGGAAAGCAATAGCTGCGCAGAGCGAGCCGACATCGATGCTGTCTCAGAGAATCAATAACATCATGACGCTTGAAGCGTCTGCAAAGATGGGACTTGCAGGAATATTTCCCATCAAGTATGACATCACCAAACAGAGGGCGGCTCGATGGATGGAAAAAAGGGGCCGCTCATCGTCCGTTTGGGAAATGCCATTTCGGGTGGTGGGCGTCGACCTCGTCATCGAAAGCCTCGGCTACGTTGAGTTGGTGGTGCAGGTGAGAGCACGCGAATACGAGTCATGGCTGATGCAAGACAGCGAGTTTCAAGGCAAGCTGGGGAACAGGTACCGTGCTCCAGAGAAGGACGAGCAGTCAGGTTGGCCCCAATTTCAGGTCTGGACTCCGGAGGGCCGTTTCGTGACAACGCGACCCCCCCTTAACGGATCGTTATTCAACAAGCCAGAGTTAGCAAGGAAGCCTCAACCCTTCATTTGGGGGTTTAAATGCAAACACGGTATCAATGCAGAAACAGAGAGGAATAGGGACAAATATTGGGCTAGGCGAGGTGGAATACATGTTGAAGCAATAGGAGCAAAATGAGAGCCGCAGATGTAATCGGCAAGTCCAAATTGATTGACCTACCCTAGAGCCGCACAGGCTGCAGCTTGTCGGGTGACTGCGCATTATTAGAGTATTGATTGGTGGAGTGAAAATGACGTCTAAATTGTTACAGATCCCAACCACTTGTCCTGGCGCAAGCACGATGCAATTCATTTCCCGTGCTAAGGGATAAATTAGGGCTCTGAAATTTAAGCTGGACGCCGTACGCTGCCATTCTTTTGACCTCGACAGTTTGTGCGCGTCGGTGTCTTTTCCTGCTCGCCAGTCCAGACAGAACGCGCCATGTCCAACAATCACCAACAACAACAGCAGCAGCAGCAGCAGCAGCAGCAGCAGCAACCTGCAGCGACGTCGCAGACGCAGACGCAGACGCAGACACCGACACAAAACTCGGACGCGAGAACCGAGGCACCGGCTATATTGCGTCTTCGTGGCGCACACAGCACCAACAACAGACGGACGGTGCAATGGGCCGACGACGTTGTCGACAACGAAGGCTTGGGACGCAAGAGCTCCAAGGGTGAAGTTTTTTTATTTTGTCATGTTGGATATTTTGCTGTATAGGTGGGCTGACAATGGCATATCGACGTATCTAGTATGCTGCATATACCACAGGCCCAAGGCTGTCGATGAATCGAGCGACGAGTCGTTGGATTCTTCTTCGGGATCCGACTCGTCGGACTCGGACTCGGTGCCAGATTGTGGCGCAGAGAAGCAGGGACAGAATGGGGCCACGGATAGAGCGCATGGCTGTAGACACTCGCACAATGGCAGTAGACGCAACAGAGGCGACGGACCAGGAAACAAGAAGAAGCGTCCTCCCAGCCCCAACGCCTACGAGAGAGTGCCCAAGCCAAGAGTTGATAATGGAGCCGACAAGACGGAGCGGACATGAGGGCCATGGCGATGTGGGGAGTCAGTGTATTTTGACAGTCACCACGTCTTGAGCAAGCGAGCATGGTCAAGCAAGTTTTGGGTCTATTATAGCAAGAGCCCGAGTCTAATAGAATGGAGTGGGGAATACAGGTGCCGACAGATGAGGCGGGTATCAGCGCAGCAAGGTTGCCAGCAAAGGCATAGAGCAAAAGAGGCTGCGTGCACACATGCAGGACAAACAGAGTCTGGTGACGGAGTATCACTGTCTCTGCGCGCTCTCCACAACAAAGTACTTGCCCACGCGTTTGGATGCCAATGCCAGCGGATCCCACTTTTCCTCGTCCACCTGAGCCTTGGGCGCGGTATTGCTGTCGTGTCTGGGCCGCCTGGGCCTGCCGTAGTGGCCACGGGGAATCTCTGCATCAAGAGCAGGCTGGACGTGGTCGAGGCCAATAGTCGCCTCACCTAGCCCCTGGGCTGTCTCATCGCGGATGGCGGCAAGCGGCTCGATGCCGGCTGTGTCGACGCGCTGGACGGCGTGGACAAAGAGCAGCTGGTGGCGCAGGGTGGCGAGCATCTTGGCTTGGTCGTCGGGGGATTTGGGCAGAGGCAGGGCGGCGAGGCGCAGCAGGTGGTGAAGCTGGGCGGGCGTGATTGCGTTGGACGGGGTGTCTTGATCTTGGCGGGCATCCGACTCGAGGAGCGAAGCCGTGGACCAGGTGGGCCTTGAGAGCATCTGGTGGGCAGCAGACTGCGACGACAGCAAGGCGCGTCCAAGCCTGCCGAGGGACATGGCATTGCAGAGCACCGGGCGACATGTCGCACGGAAAGACATGCTGAGTCGTCGAGACGCAAGCTTGCAACGCCAAAGGGGGGTGTGGATGTGCAGCTGCAAAGTCCTTCGTGTTTGGCGACTCGAGTCAAATCATTGGTGTTTTCAGCATGGGCCCACAAATACCTGCCCGCCCTGCACCCGAGCCGCTGCAGCCCAGGTACTGCGCCCAGAGGGTCGGTCCCCTGAGACGCCGGCGGCGGCGGGGGTGGGTTAGGCGTCATGGCCGCACGTTGCCAGTGCAGCACCGCCGTCGTCAAGGCACTCATGGCCTGTCGATTCCACTACATACTACTAGTACCAAGCACACGACGCTGGAGCAGCCCGAGTATTCCACTATTCAACACACGGCGCCGCGCCAACCCTGAGTCCCTTTGTAGCAACAACCTCACGACCCGAACAAGGCAGTCCAGCCCTCGTTGAGCCCAGTCGCCGCCCCTCGTCCCACCTCGACTCTACACCCCACACTTTATTCTTTACCAGACGCCATCATGGCCCAAGACCCTCGCGCACTGCTGCAAAAGGTGGCCCCTTGCCAACTGCGCTCGACGCCATTCCCTCGAGCAAGGGCTAATGTCTTTTTGGTACAGGCAGAAAAATCGCTACAGGGCGCCGGCAGCGGCTTCAGCCTTTTCGGTGGGCGCGAGGAAAAGTACCAGAATGCAGCAGATCTCTTTACTCAGGCTGCCAACGCCTTCAAGATGCAGAAGCAGAGTGCGTGTTCAAGCCCGTGACAAGACGACGCCCCCTTGTCGCTCCCCCCCGCTGACAATGCGCCTGACGACATGAGCAGACATTGAGGCTGGCAAGGCCTTTGAGCAGGCGGCACAAATACAGACCAACAAGCTTAACGAGCCCGACGACGCTGCCAACACGCTTGTAGATGCCTTCAAGGCCTACCGCAAAGACGATGCCAAGGCGGCTGTGCGCTGCCTCAACGTTGCCGTTGATCGCTACTGCGCAAAGGGAAACTTTCGGCGCGCCGCATCGCACAAGGAGGCCATGGGCGAACTGTACGAGCAGGACTTGGGCGACTCAAAGAGCGCTCTTGATTGCTACGAGACGGCTGCAGGATGGTACGAGGGTGACAATGCCAGCGCGTGAGTCTTGGCCTCGCGACAACGGCTGTCTCCCAGGGCTGACTTGTGAGTCTAGACTGGCCAACAAACTCTGGCTCAAGGTGGCCGACGTGGCAGCGCTCGATGGCGACTACTACCGCGCCATTGAAAACTACGAAAAGGTGGCGGAGCAGTCCATCAACAACAACCTCATGAAGTACAGCGTCAAGGAGTATTTCCTCAAGGCAGGCATCTGCCACTTGGCGACGGGCGATCTCATAGCCGTGGAGAGAGCCATTGAGAAGTACTCCGAAATGGATCCAGCCTTTGCCACACAGCGCGAAAGCATGTTGCTGAAAGACTTGCTGGAGGCTCTGACGAATAAAAGCCAAGACCAATTCACCGACAAGCTGTTCCAGTATGACCAGGTAAGCAAGCTCGACAAATGGAAGACGACGCTATTGGTGCGTGTCAAGAATGAAATGGAAGACGAAGATTCCGAGACAGAATTTGCCTGAGCGGCACAGGGCGGCGAGTATGGAGTAATATATATATCTCTATTCAACGAGGACATGGCTTGCAACGCTCAGGCAAGTGTTGCAGTGACATGCCACGAGAGGCGCCAAAGTACCACTGCAGATGTAAATCATTGCCATTCATGCAGATATGAATTATTGCTATCCATGTTGGGTATCTAGCAGAGGTAATGATTCTTAGTAGTAGTACTAGTTGTTGTGGGCTCCACATATTAGTCAGCTTGCACACCTATATCTGTAGAGCCTCTGGCTCGCTAGCTCTCTTTATCTCTCTCTTTACACCACCTTCTGTGGTGCAGAGCCATTCATTCATTCCATTTCTCTTCGCCGTGCCTCTAGAGTAGTAGTAGAAGTAGTAGTAGAAGTAGTAGAAGTACTAACAAGTAGTACAAGTAGTACAAGTAGTACAAGTAGTACAAGTATAGTCGAGCCGCAAATCGGAGCAGCACCCTAGGGTAGGCCATGCACCAGCTCCCTAATTTTTTTTGTCCGCTCCCAAGTTTTTTTTCGACTCACCAGTCTCTAATCATCCGGTCAAGCTCCGATTGCACCTTGGCCGCATCTGCACGAGCAAAGTTGGGCGCCCTATATATGTTGGCCCCAACTCGGCCCTGTCGCCTCGTCCACTCACCTCTTGCTGCGCTTACGGCTGTTGCTCGACTTGGTCACGTCGTCTCGTCGCCCCGCCAGCTGCTGCTACCCCGCCATAAATTCAGACCTCATCGCGGCTTTGCCAGCATGGCTAGCGACGCATCCTTTGATAAACTGGCCGACCAGTTCAAACACTTGCCACTCATTGAAAAGTACCCAAACTGCTTCCCCGATATCAACCCAGTCGACATATACCGCGCGCACATCACTAGCATCTTGGCCGATATTACGGGTGTCGACAAAAAGATCATCTACCCGGCTCTGTTATGGCCTGCCACACTGGAAAAGGGGGACCTCACTTTGGCCATACCGGCTCTTCGCGTCAAGGGGAAGCCCGAGGAACTGGGCAAGCAATGGCTGGAAAAGGCAAGTCTTGACGATCCTGATATATACATGTACATTGCTTCTCTCTGGCTGACACCATGTCCGACCATCTAGTGGCCAGAGTCGCCTCTTGTTGAGAAGCCTGTGCAGACAGGGCCCTTCTTTCCCTTCTTCTTCAAAACAGCGCCATTGACCAGGACGGTTATTCCCATGGCCTTGTCCCACCGAACAGACTTTGGCGCCAACCGAGCTCTGGGCCTTCGAGACCAAACCGATCCCTCCAAGGGCAAGAAGAGAATGATTGTCGAGTTCTCAAGCCCCAACATTGCCAAACCCTTTCATGCCGGTCATTTGCGAAGCACAATCATTGGCGGCTTTATTTCCAACCTCTACAGTGTTGCAGGATGGGATGTAACAACTATTAACTATCTGGGAGATTGGGGAAAGCAGTACGGCGTGCTAGCCTTGGGTTTTGAAAAGTATGGCAACGAGACGGACCTCGAGCAAGATCCCATCAACCACCTCTTTCAAGTCTATGTCAAGATAAGCAAAGATGTGGCTGCCCAGAAGGAGCAGGCTGAGAAGCTAAAAGCCGAGGGTAAGGAAGCCGAAGCCAACAAGGTCCTGGACGAGGGTCTGGACGAACAGGCCCGACAGTACTTTAAGAGAATGACACAGGGCGATGAAAAGGCGTTGGCGCTTTGGAGTCGGTTCCGCGAATTCAGTATCAAGCGCTACAAGCAAACGTATGCTCGGCTCAATATTCATTTTGACGAATACTCTGGCGAGAGCAAGGTTTCTGAAGACGATATGCAAAAGGCGGCTGAAAAAATGAAGGAGATTGGATTGGCCGAGGATCATGACGGCGCTCTTCTCATCGACTTTGTCAAGAACATACCCGGCAAAGAGGGCAAGCAGCTGGGAAAGGCCATCTTGCGCAAAAAGGACGGCACAGCTCTGTAGGCTGCCAACCATGAGGAAGACTTGTCCCTGATTCTAACACCTGACTGCAGTTATCTGACCCGAGACATTTCCGAACTAATGAACCGTCACGAACGGTACCACTTTGATCAAATGATATATGTTATTGCCTCGGAGCAGGATCTCCATGTGAAGCAGTTCTTCAAGGTGAGAAGAGACGATTGTCGACAGACTGCTCGAATTGAATGCTGACACGACCCAGGTCGTGTCAATGATGGGCAATAAGGACATTGCTGACAAGTGCCAACACATCAACTTTGGTCTTGTTCTTGGAATGAGCACTCGAAAAGGTATTTGTTGTCTTCTATTCGTCTTAATGTCTCACGGTGGGCAAGAAAAGCTAATTGGGTTATTCTTTAGGGACTGTCAAGTTTCTTGACGTAAGTTGTCATGTTGAGAATTCTGTTGATCTCAAAAAAAAAAGATAAGCCTGTTAGTATGGGCTCTAACTTTTGATGCAGGATATTCTCAGAGACGTTGGTGAGCATATGCACGAGACGATGCGGAAAAATGAAGAAAAATACCAGCAAGTTGAGAATCCAGTCAAGACTGCCGATACCCTCGGAATATCCTCGTAGGCATTCTCACAAGAGCCAAAAGGGGCAGAAGCAAAGCAACTAATGGCAAAAATAGGGTCATGGTCCAGGATATGCTGGGCAAGCGGTAAGTCGATAGCGCAACCGTATACAGCAGTAGACATATCTAACAGGGTGTAGGATCAACAATTACACATTTGATTTGCAGAGAATGACGAGTTTTGAAGGCGACACTGGCCCAGTGAGTTTCGAGAAGACTTTTTTTTTCCCCTTTTTTTGAGAGTTGAGCTAACGGTTGGACTAGTATCTTCAATATGCCCATGCACGACTGTGCTCCATTACGCGCAAGGCCGGACTGTCTGAAGAGGACCTCGAATCTGCAGATCTGTCCTTGTTGACAGAGCCCATGGCCATTAATCTGGTTCGCGTAATCAGCCAATGGCCTGATGTGGTGCAAAACACGCTTCGCACACTGGAGCCTACTACAGTTCTTACGTGAGTCGGACAGCACTGCGAGACATGAGCCCACTAGGAAATACACGCGCACAGTGTCTCTCTTTCACATGTCAAGTTGTTGAGGAGCTAACGACTGGCAGATATCTCTTCAAGATGACTCATGTGCTCAGCACGAGCTACAGCCACCTCCGAATCGTGGGCAGCGAGCCCGAGGTGATGAAGGCGCGAATGGCCTTGTACGATGCAGCGCGGGTAGTACTGAACAATGGCATGCGGTTGCTTGGACTTTCGCCACTGGAGAGAATGTGAGGGAACGAAGAGGAGAGAGTGACGGGACAAAGGCTCAAGTGGTGTAAATTTAACGAGATACAATCTGCGACGCTACAGAGACATGGACTCGAGACAGGCAAAAGGTGCGACACCAAGACGAATAGCAGCTACGACTGCCAAGCGTCTGTGCAAAGGTGGGAGGTAGCGCAAGTCGTGGGCACCGTGTAAGTGTGATTGGGATCATGTTCCCAGACAATGGCGCCATTAGATGCAACGTTGATGTATTTGTACTCGAGGACATGGCCTGGGGTGAGGGAGAGAGTCGTCTTCCAGACAGGCGTCAGTGGAGTGTATTGGGATGAATCAAGGGCCACGGCCTTGTGGGGGTTCCAGTTGCCCAAGGCGTCGAGGTTGCCAACAATCTTGATGCTCTGTCCCCACTCGGTGGGAGCAAGGACTTTGAAGGTGACGCTGGCCAAGGTTGGCACAGAGCACTGGCTTGAGGTTGGTGAGGGCGGGAGGCCGGTGCTGGGAGTTGGTGCGAGGCCGGTCCTTGGTGTTTGCGAAGGGGGGAACACGGTGGCTGTAGCACGGGCATAAGTGCCGCGGACAGAAGTTGCTGAGCAGCCAGCGGGCACAGGCCCAGGGGCGCCGTTGAGCCACGACGGAGGGACAATGCCAGAGCGACGGGCAGCAGCGGTGAGCAGCGCGGCGTAGGACCACGTCAGGTCGCTGGCAGAGGTGGGACGGCCAGCCTCCTTGGTGAACTGCTCTGACAGCGAGCCATGGGGGCCGACGTAGCGAGCCACCACGTCGACGAAGCCATCGGCGTAGGCGGCGACGGCATCAACAATAGCGTCAAACATTTGGCTGTCTTTGGAGTAGGTCCCTGGAGCAGCGTCGGGCAGCAGGTCCTGGAAGAAGGCGAGGGAGAGGCTGGTGACGGTCAGAGAGCCAGACTGCTTCCAGACATGGAGAGAGTCGTAGAGAGCCTCTGCGGCGGCTAGAGTAGTCAAGTACCACGGATTGCCATCAAAGTAGACGTCCTCGATATATCGGCCCAGCGCAATGGCTTTGCCACTGGCGATGCCCCTGTTGATGGGGTAGCTGCGGAACGAGTCGACGGTGTGCTTGAGATTGGACAGGGCCTTGTCGCTGCAGGGCTGAAAGGTGATGGCATCGCAGCCCAGCTTGGCGTCAAAGACGTGAATGGAGCCGAGCAGCGTGTTGGCGTCTTTGCCGGCGCGATTCTTGCTGTGGTTGACTGGCAACAAAGATTAGTCGCTTGTGAATGGAGGGATTCCTGTCTGTCAAGACTTGCTGTTTCCATTGATGAAGCCTTGAGACGGCACCCAGTAGTTCTGAAGGAAACACAGGATCTGGGGTGCGATGCCTTGATACGACTGGCTGGTCTGTCCAAGAGTAGCGGCGAGTTGACTGCCCTCGACCAGGGCTTACAAAGTTGGCGTCAGAAAAGGCTGCTGCATCTGATGGAAGGGGAAAAAGATACCTCGGTATTGGCTTAAAGTAGTAAAAAAGGAAGAGCCATTGACTTCTTCCCACAGATCAAAGCCCGTCTCATTCCTAGGCCAGGGCGTCAGTCCTCTCACTAGTCCTCATGGCTTGTTGGCCAGTCACTAACCAGTACTGTGCGACATAGTTGAGGTCGTTTTGCACAATTGGCCAAATGACAGCGTCGACGGTTGAGGTGTAGCCATTTTGAATAAGCCAGTTGGCATATGAAATCATGGCAATGGCCCTTAGAGGCGGCCCGTCTCTCTGTGGACGGCCTGGACACAAGTGTTAGTCGATTGAACCCTTGTTGTTTTATAGGCTGTACCCAATTTTACTTTCCCCATTCGCCAGTAAAGGCAGTTAGATTAGCCTCAAACTTTGGCTCTCCTAGGCCGGCGCCGTCGGCCAGTGAGCCCGAGGGGTTAGAGACGGCCTGCTGTGCCGCCTGAGAGACAATGTACTCTTGGATGTGGCGCTGAAGACTGGCGTCATAGCTGTGGGTGAAGCGGTCAACGAGCGACTTGAAGACGAGACCGCTGTCTCTGGTCCACGTGTAAAAGTCTGTCAAGGCCAGCTAAGCATCAATTTCTTTAACAATAGCAAATCTATCTAGCAAACAAGACGATAGGAGACAATAAAAGTCACGGACAGTCTGGATCATGGGTGCTGGGAGACGCAACAACGACTCCAGAGGCAGCGCCCTTTACATGGCAGCCCTGGGCTCCAATGTTGCAAAGCAACAGGTTGAAAGCAACGGGCGCCTCCGACTCGAGAAAGGCATCGACACTGGAGGCGAGTGGGCTGGCTGCCTGGCCCACGACGTGCTGCCAGGTGACAGAGGTAAAGAGGAGAACAGTCGAGATGAAGTGCATGACGGGCTGGGCTAGACAAGACGAATGGTTGAGCCAAGAGGCGGCCGGGTAGAGCAGCGAGTCCATGGGGCGAGGCTTATAATAAGGGCCGTGTGGCGAGCTGCGAGATACATGGCGCATGTGAGTGTCATTTGTGTGAGCGGGTGACAGGAAGTGGACAAGAGTGGACAGACAAGAGTGGCATGCAGGGTAGCAAAAGCAGCCGTTTTGGCTCTTGAAGCAGCACCAGTCAGTTTGCATCCCACACAGCTGCAACGTCGGACAAGACGCCTCTTGCCGAGCTCTGACCGTCCTTGCTTGCCTCGGATACATTTACACTTTACTCTCTGAATCCACTCCTTGGGCCGTCTTCGTGGGCCGTCCTCGTCAAGCCTCCTGCCAGTCTCTACTGTCGTGCAGCCTCTGCCGCCATGCACTCTCCGCCTCATGTAGGCATGCCATGGTTTTCCCCAACCTCAGCAGCCGACGGCCTCGGAAAAGAGGGTTGGAATATGGCGCCCTGGGCTCGTCAACCCACCGACGCTCAAGCCGCCTTGCAGCGACGAACGAGGCAGCAAACGTCCCTCTTCTTCTTGGACCTGTCGATAGGATAATTGACACCATAAGTAGCTTGATGGCTCCATCGAGTTATCGAGCTGCACAGCAGTCGACCCTAGCTCCCAAAGAGGAGCAGAGGACTGCTGGGCACAGATCCGTCGTGATGAGGAAAAGAGATTCAAGCCTGGCAAAAATTTTGTCCCCAGAATAAATAGCCGCCGGTACGTACCCTTGTTCTCCATCCCAATTACGCTGACTCATCCACGTGCGTGCCGGACCTCACGACCAGACATGCATCCATCTCGTCAACGACGTCTTGGCCAAGAGCACCTTTCCAAGGCTTGTCGCATCAACAGACAACTCGCCGCCATGGACGCCGCAACGATTCACGAGACGAACCGCATCCGTCTGTCGCTGGGCATGAAACCCCTCCCTGTCCCGGGAGCACAGCAGGCCGAATCCAGCCATTCTTCAGACAGTGATGGAGAGCAAGCCAGTACGCTCGAGACGCGCCAGGCCAAGGCCTACGACAACTACAACAAGCACATAGAGACGGAGAAGCTCAAAAAGCGCCGCGATGAAAAGTCGTCTGCCGCTCGCAAGGCGCGCGAAAAGGCTCAGCGCTTTGCCCTCATCCAAGGCAAGGGCCTCGCAGACACCCAAGACGGTCAAGACGATGCAAAATCGTGGCTCATGGGCCTCAAGAAGCGGCAAAAAAAGGTTGCAGAAGCCAGGAAACTCGAGGAGGAACTGGCCGCTGCCGAAGCTGCTGCCGCCCAAAACATCCAATACACTTCAAAAGACCTGGCCGGCCTCAAGGTTGCACACGATACATCAGCCTTTTTGGAGGGTGGCGAGCAGATTCTCACTCTCAAGGATGCCACGATTGATGAAAACGAAGAACAAGGCGATGAACTAGAAAATATTAATCTTCGAGAAGAAGAAAAACTTCAGAATAGACTTGATCTCAAAAAGATGCGGCCCGGTTACAATCCCAACGACGACAACCAAGATGAGCAGCGTGGTATATTGTCCCAGTACGATGAAGAAATCAATGGCAAAAAGACTACAAGATTTACCCTCGACTCGGATGGAGCCATTGCCGAAATGTCAGATGTGATGGGGCAGTCGGCTCCAAAAACAAACAAGCTACAAAACATCAATCTAGACGACATTGTTGGCGAGTGCCTCTCACAACGTTTTCTTTTGAATGAGTTGTAACAAACCTAATACCATGGTCTAGGAAACATGCCAATTTCGTCAGATTATTTGACCCCTTCGGAAATCAAGGTCAAGAAGCCAAAGAAGAAGAAGAAGAATACAAGACGGAAGCAAGTCGACGATGATGAAGACTCTCTATTTCCCGTTCAACCTGTCAACAAGGCTACAGCGGATGCCATGGACATTGATTCCAAAGATGACATGGCCAGTCGGAAAAGAAAAGCAGAGGCAGATGACCTGGATGATGATGACCTTCAAGCATCGCTCATGATTCAGCGCCGGAATGCTCTCAAGAAGCGCAGGAAAATCAAGCCGCAGGACATTGCAAAACAACTCAAGGAACAAGTGGATGAGCCAGACCATGACACGGGTGCCGAGGATGGCGGGCTAATCATTGGCGACACGTCGGAGTTTGTCGCCGGGTTGAGCAAGCACATTGATCAGGATGAAGAAATCGCAGCGAAAAAGCGCACAATGGAAAGAGAAGCGGCAACAAGGGGCTCGCCTGACGATGAGGACGCCTGGATGGAAGACGCCGACGGGTACGAGGTTGGCGGCGCGCACAAACCGGAGCCGCCTGAGCCTGGCGCCAATGTCCCAGAAGACGGTTTTGATGACGAAAAAGCTGTCGGCCAGGGCATGGGCGCCGCTTTGTCCCTGCTGCGCGAGCGAGGCCTCATTGAAGAGTCGCAGGGCAACGACCGACACTCAAACTTTCGCCAACAGCAAGAATTCCTGCTGCGCAAAAAGGAGCTCGAGGAGGAACTCGAAGCCAAGGCGCGCCAGCAGCGAGAACGCGACCGCGCCAATGGCAAGCTGGATCGCATGTCGCGCGCCGACCGCGAAGACTATGCCCGCCAGCAAAATGCCTGGCGCGACCAGCAGCTGTCGCGCCGCATGGCCGACCTTATTTCGGCGCACTATAGGCCCAGTGTCGCCCTCCGCTACACCGACGAGCATGGCCGACACTTGGGCCAAAAGGAGGCGTTTAAGCACCTGAGCCACCAGTTCCACGGCAAGGGCAGCGGCAAGGGCAAGACGGAGAAGAAGCTCAAGCAGATTGAGGATGAGAAGCGCCGCGAGGCACAGAGTTTGTTTGATGCGAGCCAGGGTGGGGGCATGAATGCCGCTACGACTCAGCAGCTCAAGAAGCGCAAAGAAGCGGGTGTTCGGTTGGGGTGAATTTTTTTTTTTTTTTTTTTTGCCTTCTTTTTCATTTTGATTTGATTTGATTTTTTTTTNNGGCGTTTCGAAATGAAATAGGGCGAGGCGGCGCTTGGAAATGAAATAGAAGCGTGCCCCCTGGTTTTTGGGGGGGGGGGTGGGGAGGTTTGGGGGGAAGCGCAACGTACATCTTGATATACAACCACACGCACAAGTTATTACAACAGCAGCAATCATTGACACTGATTATAGCAGCAAGTCAAGGATGCAAAACAAAGAAGAAAAAATAAAAGAAAAAGGTGCAAGACTCCTTTGCCAGCTTGCTTGTCTTTTTGCCCTATTCTCCCTCCCTCCCTCCTCTCTCTTCTTGACCATGTGCCTTGCTGACAATTGCCTGTGAGCACGTCTAGACAAGTTGCGTCTTGTCACCAGGTTCGTCCGTCTCCCTCTCAAACACTCCCTCCCCCCTCTTTTCTTGCCCCTGACTACTCTTGTGCATGTATTCTAAACAGCCGTGTGCCATCCACGCCAAGCACACCAGTGAGCCCAGCTTCTATGACAATGACTGCCATTTGTAATATATATATCATAGTAGCGACAAGTTTATTATAAAAAATGCCTTGATTGCTCATGCATAACCCTTGTACGTACCAAATGGCACAATACGCGCCCACATCATCATTGAAACCTGGCCTTCTCAAAAACAATCAAGGGAAAAAGGTATGAGCAACTTGAAACACATGTCATTGCGTACAAAGGGCTCTACTTTTTGGACTTTTTACTCTTTGGTCGCCCCTTGGGCTTTTCCTCTTCATCTGCTGCTGCAGTTGCCTGGCGCTTCTTGCTCGCCTTTTTGGCCTTGGGCACCTTGATGTACTTGTCCTTTTTCAAATCGAGTTCGTCGTCGTCTGCTTCAGGCGCCTCAATCACTTCTGCTGCGTCGTCTTCTTCTTCAATTGCCTCTTCGAGATCAGGGGCTTCCTTGGCCTGCGCCTTGGGAGCCAAGACGTTGCTGGCCTTGATGAATGGAACCGGGTGGTTCATGCTGTTATATCTGTCTCCTAGTTAGCTTTGACGTCTCTCGTGCGTCGTGGCAAAAGAATAGAAAAGGGGAGGGGAGGGGAATAGAGCCTGTACTCACAGTCTTGTAAAGGCAGCCTTGGTCTTTGTCTCAATGCTGACATTCTCCTCTGCCATGGGGCCAACGCCCAGCTCTTGAATAGCATCAAAGTCTTCTCGCGTAAGAAAATAGCTGTCCATGAGCCCAATGACTTGTTCAACCGCTTCATTGCCCTCAACCTGCAGGCGATGGACAAGGCGATCCCACAGCAGAGGCATGTACTGCTGCCGAACCTCATTATGATCGCCCGACGACTTGAGGCGCATGTGGGAGTGAATTTCCCGCAGATATCGGCCCAGCTTGCCCGTCTTGCTATAGTTGCCGAGCCACGATGTAAAGGAGGAGCCTATGAGCTGCCCGGAAACAAAGCTAGCCGGGCGAACTGTGCTGAAGACGGCGTGCGTGGGCATGAGACTCCAGTGCTGTTGTGGCCCGTGTATCATGCGGTCCACCAAGTCACCGTCGCTAATGCTCTCTGCCGCCTGGTCAAAAAGCTCCAGCGCCTTGACTCGTTCTTCTCGCTTCGTGTAGCCCTTGCCGCCCAGCAGCATGGGCCTGGTGCGCAGATAATTCTCTTGAATCATGAGGAAGCTAAACTCGTGGTCGTTGAAGTAGAGTTCAATCTTATCGTTGAGTGTCGCTTTGCTGGCAGGCGCAAACAGGCCGCCTCCCAAAATCTTCTGGCAAATATCCCAGGGCTTGAGAATGACGTGCTTTTCCCAGGCCTTGGTCATGGCCTTGCCTTGATCGTAGTCCATGCTCGTCTGATCCAGCTTGGCCGTGGCAACCATGTTGATAATTTGCCGTATGTCCTTGTTGCTGCCTTCAATCAGCGCATCAATCACCTGTGGAGGCAGCTTGAGGCCCTCTCGATGGCAAATCGTCATGATGCGAGATCGCACCTGATCCGTCGTCGGGCGGTTGAAGCGGACGTCATAGGCGGCGTGATCAAAGGGCTTCATTTTGGGGAGCCGCCGCTCGTTGCAGATTAATATCAGCGGCACTTCCGTCTTTCTGCAAAACTTGGCCAGCGCGCCAACTCCACCGCGGTCGCCGGCAGACATGCCGTCTACTTCGTCCATGATGAGCACAAGCTTCTTCTTGGTGGCATCCACTGCCTTTCCGTCGCTTGCAAAGAAGCCCCGTAGCGACGTGTTGTTCATGGCATCGCTGACACCAGCCTCGACCAGCTTCTTGCTTCTCGTGTCGCTGGCGTTGCTCTCGAGGATATCGTATCCTTCCAGCTTGGCAGCCAAGTGCGCCGCCGTTGTCTTTCCAATGCCCGGCGGCCCCGAGATGATGATGGCTCTCTCACCACCCATGCCGTCGGCGCCGCGACGCTGAAAGTTGTACTTTTTCGACTTTGGCCAGTTTCTGAGCCATGCCTGTATTCTCTCGATATGCGCCTTGTTGCCACACAGGTGATTCATCTGCGTAGGAGCGTATTTCGACGTGAGTAGCTGAGGCGCTGTTCGCGATGGCGCAGCGGCGCTCCCAGAGACTGCTGCCGTGCGCGCCTGCTCTGCTTCCGCTGCCTTCTTTGCCTTGTCCTCTGCTTCCATCTCTGCCACTTGACGCTTGACCTTTTCCTCTTCGGCTTTTTTCTTCTCCTGTGCCTTCTGAGCGCCCTTACCACTGCCACCATATGCAGGCAGCTTTCTAATGAGGTCAAAGAGTCCAATTTCATCAATAGTTTTGATTCCATGCGAATGAATCTTTGCTAGCTTGCTGGGACCAGCATCTTGTCCAAGAACGACGAAGCTTGTTTTCGTACTCGGCTGCCCCGTTACCTTGCCTCCGTATCGCTTAACGAGCGCCTGTGCCTCGTCGCGCCCAATCGTTTGCAGGACGCCGGTGAAGACAAACGAGAGCCCCGTGAGGCAGTCTTCTTCTCCTTCCGGCAGGTCCGCGGCTTGCATTGGCTGAACTGCGGCATTTCCTCCACCTGCTCCAGCTTTTTTCCACTCAAACTTGGCGGCCGGATCCTTGGGTGGCGGTGTCGGCGGCCGAACTGTTGCAACACTGTCTAGTATGCTTTGAATACTCTCGTCTTCGGGCTCTTCCGTCTTCTTCTTTCGAGGAGCTCGTGGCTTTGCAGGCGTCGGCTTCTTTCGAGGTAGCTCCTCGGCATCTGAGTCGTCTGATGTCGGCGTCTTTCGTTTATTCTTTGAGGCAGGAGCAGTTTGCCGAGCCGGCTTAAGCTCTTCGGCAGCTACTTTTGAAGTGGAATTTGATTTTCGGGAGGAAACACGCTTTGCCTTGGGCTTTTTTACTTCCTCGGACGCACTGTCAACATAATCGTCGTGCATTCGCTTCCCTGCGCCTTGGTACTCGGCCGCATATATGTCCTGTCCACCTTGGTCTGCCCCCGACAGGTAGGCATCGTCTCCGCCTTCATGCTGCTCATATGAAACGCCCTTTTTCTTCAAGGGAGTGCTTTTGGGAGCCGGTTCGGCTGTCTTGGTCGTGGCTTTCTGTTTGCGAGGGCTCGAGCGTACGGCGGGCTGTGATTTGGTCGAAGACTTGGGTTCAGGCGGCGCGCCCGGTTTTGTTTGGCGCTTTTTGCCGTCTTTAGTCGAAGCAAAGTAATCTTCAGCGGAAATTGGAATGCCTTTGGGCTCCAAATCGCTGTGATGTTGTCAATGACACTTCGTCTTGGCTGCATCTTATCTACCAACCTCTTTTTTTTCTTGGGCGTTACTTTCGAGGCTGCAGGTGTTTGTCTGATAAGAGTTCAGCTTGTATGTTACTAGAACAAACACACTCATGGGTCTTACTCGGGGGCAGGCTCGTCGTCGTCGTCGCTGTCCTGAACAACCTTTCGGCCTAGGGTAGCGGAGTCAGAAACAGGTGAAGAAGCTTAAGATTCAATGAGACTGACTCGCTCTTTTGGCATTGGAAGGTGCTTCCTTTTTCGGAGGCGTCGGCTTCGCAGCTGTAGAGCCTTTGGCTGAGAAGAAGGATCTGATATCCGGCATTTCGTCAATGGTCAACAAGGCCAGAGAAATAATAGCAATCGGGCCCAAGCTGAGCCTTGCAATGTTACCAGAGCTCTAAGCCAGCATATGCTCCCAAAAGTACAATATTGACTGGCAAAATGAGCTCAAGCTGCGCAATTGCTGTAGCAGTGGTGCCCGATGGGTAGTGATGGTCCTACGTGCTGTCAGTACTAAGTAGACCCGCCATGAGACGCGAAGCTGACGCGACAGTTCACTTGATTGGTGCGTGAAGCACCGGGGCCCCTCTTCCGGCAATAGCCCGCAAGGACCAACGTCACTTGATTGAGAAGCAGAGCTTGCCAGCTCATCACGTGAGTATATGACTCAGCCAAGATAGATGGAATCACTTGCAACTTCTCTCTTGGTTACTCGTTTACACTATTGGCAGTCATTTGACTCTTTGTCGAAGCAATGAAGCCAGCCTCGACGCCATTGTCGCTGCTCAGTGCCCTTCGAGGGCTGAGCATATTTAGTCCGGCATGTCTTTCTCCCTCTAGAGTACCAGTACAGCCGCAACACATGACACGGCGGATTCAAAATGTGCGAGCCTTTTCGACAACAACTCCTGTGTGCGGCACATGGCTGGAACCCAAATTAGAACGCACTACCAAGATGCCCAAAGGTCGCCCCAAAGTTTTCACAGGAGGCTCCACGAGAGGCACAACAGTCGTCTGGGGAGATTGGGGCATGCGCATCACTGACCACCATCGGAGAATCAGCGCCACATCATTGAAAACGGCCGAAGATACTATTAAAACACGGCTTCGAGGGCAGAAATATTTCCTATACAAGCGAAAGAATTGCTGCGTCGGCGTCTTTGCCAGCGGCAGCGATGTAGGAGCCGCTCACGCACAAAAATTTGAGGCCACGTATTAACATGCTTCAGATGCGAATGGGCAAGGGCAAAGGCTCTTTCGACCACTGGGCAACAAGAATATCCGTTTATCAGGTTCTCTTCGAAATTAAAGGTGACATTCACGAGCAGATCGTGCGAGATGCATTCCGCCTGGCGGGCAACAAGCTACCTGGTCAGTTTATTTCAAGTGACTGATGATAGACATAAGACTCTCTGATCCTAACAAGTCGCAACAGGACAATGGGAATTTGTCAGAAAAGGGGATCCTCCAGTGGTCGGAATTACCAAACTAGATGGCGTTACATTGGAGGAACTCAAGAGGCCGAGGAGAAAGATTGCTCCGGTAGAAATGCTGGAAGCAGCACCTCCATCATCCGTCTCCATAGCTAGCAGCACCTCCAATGCCCCGCCCCAGACCTAACAGAGACCTGTCAAGCTTGCATGATGAACTGCCAGGTATGTATGATATGATGGCATTTGTAAAGACCTCAAAGAATACTTGGAAGAAGCTTCAAACTTGTTTGGTGCCGCAACTCTTCGGACGTGGTATTCCGAGTGTACTTATTAGAAAAAGACCCACTGGCAAGAGATCTGCCGCTTTAGTTGAGAAGAGTAAGATAGTCATGCATGCAATAAAAAATTGGAGTCTTTAAACCTCGTTTGCTTTTACCTCTAAAAGAAGCATGGCCAGGTACCTAGGTACTTGGTACTATTACAGTAGTAGTACTTGCTTGGGAGCTTCTTGTGCTCTCCACTTTACGCGCCAGCGACGCGTCTTTTAGCACAAGGCAACTCGGCTAAGTGTCACCCAGGAACATTTCAATTCTCGATTGAAGCACCCAGGCCACCAGAATGGCTCTAATAGTAGATAAGCACCGGCCACGATCCCTCGATGCCCTGACCTACCACTCAAGCCTGTCGCAACGGCTCCAGTCGCTGGTAAGGAAGGCCTTGGCGTCAACGCGACCGAGGCGCCTAGAGGCTGACTCTCTATGTCTTTGAACATTGTGCAGGCGCAAAGCGGCGACTTTCCTCACCTCCTCTTCTATGGACCTTCTGGCGCGGGAAAAAAGACGAGAATAGTAGCAACGCTGCGGGAGCTCTACGGGCCTGGAGTGGAGAAGATCAAGATTGACGCACGCGTGTTCCAGACGACTAGCAATCGGAAGCTCGAGTTCAACATTGTCTCTTCTATCTACCATCTCGAAATCACGCCCTCAGATGTGGGCAACTATGATAGAGTGGTGGTGCAGGACCTACTCAAAGAGGTGGCCCAGACACAGCAGGTCGACACGTCGGCCAAACAGCGCTTCAAGGTTGTCGTTATCAATGAAGCAGACCAGCTCTCGCGAGACGCACAGGCTGCCCTGCGTCGAACAATGGAAAAGTATTCGCCCAATTTGCGGCTGATCCTCCTTGCCAACTCAACGTCAAACATTATTGCACCGATTCGCTCCAGGACGCTGCTTGTCCGAGTTGCGGCGCCGACACATGCCGAAATTTGCAGCGTCCTTTCGCAGTCAGCCAAAAAGGAGGGATGGGATGTCGTTGAGGGCTTGTACAAGCGTATAGCCGTGGACAGTGGACGGAACTTGCGGAGAGCGCTCCTCATGCTCGAGGCTGTCCATGCACAAAAGTCAGTACCTTTATGTCTATATGATATTTTATTACGTGAAACTGACAAGGGGCCAACTTGCAGTGAACAAGTCGCTGAAAATACTCCCATTCCACCTGCAGACTGGGAGGCCCTGATAGGGCAGATTGCCAAAGAAATCATGGAAGAGCATACACCGGCCAGGATTCTGCAGGTCCGGTCAAAGCTCTACGATCTCCTGACGCACTGCATTCCTCCCACCACCATTCTCAAAACATTGACCTTTAAGCTGCTGGCCATGATTGACGACGGCTTGAAAGGAGAGGTCATTTTATGGTCGGCCTTTTACGAGCACAGGATCAAGACTGGGACCAAAGTAATTTTCCACTTGGAGGCCTTTGTCGCCAAATTCATGCGAATCTTCGAAATGTACTTGATGAGTATGGATATGTAATCATTTGCATGGTTGGTGTGGACTTTCCAGAGGCCTGGAGCCGCTCCGTTCCGTTTCTGGGCCTGGGCATGGGCGTGGACATGGGCGTGGACATGGGCACGCCTTGACCATGCTACTTGGGGATACTACCCTAGAGTCGTAATTCAATAGCGTACAAGAAGCAAAACTTCTCGGGCTGTGTGTTGGTTACATCTCTAAGCTTGGTCGTCATTGCGTTGCATTTGCGACTAGTCCTGCCAACGGTTTTATCTGCATGGATCAAACTCTCGGATGCGTGTCCTCGGCTTGCAGCTCGCTAACAAAAGCTACCTAGCAGGCCGGGGCGCTCAACAATCATGAATAATTTGCGGTATGTACACATGTAAAATGCTACTCTGTTGGGGGCCTCAACCGCATGCCCCAAACATTCTTGTCTGTGTCCAGGGATGGTATCATCTGTACATAACTAGGGGCTTGAATGGACGTCAAAGAGACTCGGAGGTTTTACAAGCTTTGCATATATGTCGCCACGTTTTGCTGTTGAAAGAAAAGTGTGGAGAAGCTGGCTGGTCGATGCGATCGATCTGAGCATGGGGGAAAATCTACACCAGGGCCTTATTCATGCTGTTGAAGAAGGCCTCTTGGGCCCTTTCAGGTCTTGGAAATGACACTGCGCAGAAGACAGACACGACAGCGAAATGCGCGCTTTTTTTTTTCTTCTTGTAATGCCTCAAGTATGATGGGGGAGTGTTAAAATAGCGCTGCACGCGAGACGTTGGCGCCGGGGACAGAAAGACACCAAGGATTCACTCGTGGGCGAAGGATTTAGGGGAACTTTGAGCTGGCCAAAAAAAAGAAATGCAAGTGATGGGTGGTAAGCTTCTAGGCCATGGTTTGTCTCATATGCTCCCCGGCAGTAACGCAGCAAGCCACGTAGGTAGTATTGACGTGCTTTGGGTTGGTGTGGTCATCTGGCCGTCATAACATTTGTCGACTAGGCTCCTTGTTACCGGTTCCGAGGCCTGGCGACATGTTACCGGGATTACGGAGAGCTGAAAAGGGCAACGGGATCTTTTCCCTGCTCCAGACGGAACGCCATACTACGGCTGCCATGGGCATCCCGTGCATCTGTCTTGCCTCTGCTCTGCTGTTAGTGCCCCAGAGCTATGCATGGGTGGATTGAGCCAAACTACCGCTCTCGGGGCAAAGGAATAATGGCGGATCTGGCGGCCCCCGGGTTTCGTCTGATAGCGGGTGACAAGGCCAGTTGCGGCACAAGGCCCTGGACATGCCCAGTGACGCAGGTACTGGCACACGGTATGGAACACGTGCTGTGATGGGAGTGGATACCCCTATGGATGCCCTACCTACCGCCTCTGCTACCTGGCACTGATGCCCCTACTGGTGCCCCGATCAGGCCCCTATCTAACTCCACCAGCACCACCTGGTCTACCACCTACGCTGGTCTTGCCAATACTTGCCCATGTATAAGAGAATCCTGACCCCCCTCCCCCTTAGTCCGTCTGTCTGGCTCAACTTGTCATGTTATCCATCCTCTGTGTCGCGATCAGCTTTATTCCTAACAAACACTTCTTGACCTTTTGGGGCCGAGTCTCGGCACTTGCTCCCCTGCATCGATATATTGCTTGACTTGATATCCTTTAAGCTCCGCAATCGGCTTCCAAGCGCCACTATCCACCTGGGCTGTATAGACTGTTTGGACAAGGACATCGCCTGTGCCTTGATAATTGTCAATTGCCAGCGCAATGGCCGGACAACCAAACGGCATGCGCGTGTACGAGGCGCACGAGGTGGACACGTTCCGTACGTGGTGACTTTTTTGCCTGTTTTTGTTTGCAGCCGACAGCTAACATGCGAGCTTTGTCTCAACAGACCCTCCTGAAAAGATGTTTGCCAGTATGCGCTCCCCTTCTACGTCATTTGTCTTTAGTCAGAAACGCCCCAGCAGCTACCGCCAGCGCCATAGGCCTTGGTAATGGCGAGCCATGACGTGACGCGCACCCACAAGCACCTCTTGTAACTGACGCCGCTGTCCTGCAGAGCACCCAAGCAAGCCTCATCTAGCCAGTGAGTCCCATTTTGGTGTCATGCTGCTTTTCAAATGCTGATTTGTCACGCCTTCGACTGCTACTAGACCTTGACGAGTACCGAAAGCTTTACAAAGAGTCAATTACCGATCCCGCGGCGTTTTGGGGTCGGAATGCCCGCGAGCTCCTTTCGTGGTATCGAGATTTCGAGACAGTCTATAGCGGGTCTCTGGCCAATGGAGACAGCAAGTGGTTCGTTGAGGGCCAGCTCAATGCATCCTACAATTGTGTCGACCGCCATGCCTTCAAGGACCCCGAACGTGTCGCCATCATATACGAGGCTGACGAGCCCGGAAACGGCCGCAACGTCACCTATGGCGAGCTGCTGCGCGATGTCTCAAAGGTGGCATGGACTCTCAAGCAAATGGGGGTTCGCAAGGGAGACAGCGTCGCAATCTACCTGCCCATGATACCCGAGGCCTTGGTTGCTATTCTCGCCTGTGTTCGCATTGGCGCGGTTCATTCTGTCGTTTTTGCTGGCTTCTCTGCAGACTCATTGCGAGACCGCGTCGTTGACGCCGACTCCAAAGTCGTCATCACGACCGACGAGGGCAAGCGTGGCGGCAAATTGATTGGCACAAAAAAGATTGTTGATGATGCTCTTAAGCAGTGCCCTCATGTCAACCACGTGCTCGTATACAAGCGCACTGGTGCCGACGTGCCCATGCAGCGTGGGCGTGATCTGTGGTGGCACGAAGAGGTGGAAAAGTGGCCCAGTTACATTGCGCCAGAAGTCATGAACTCAGAAGACCCCTTGTTCCTCCTGTACACGTCTGGCTCCACAGGCAAGCCCAAGGGTGTTATGCACACCACAGCAGGCTTCCTCATCGGCTGTGCAATGACGGGAAAGTATGTCTTTGACATTCACGACGGGGACCGCTATTTCTGCGGCGGCGACGTTGGTTGGATCACGGGCCACTCCTACGTCGTATATGCTCCTCTCCTGCTGGGCGTGTCGACAGTCGTCTTTGAGGGCACGCCGGCTTACCCCAACTTCTCGCGCTACTGGGAAATCATTGACCAGAACAAGGTGACTCAGTTCTACGTTGCGCCGACGGCGCTGCGGCTCCTCAAACGCGCCGGAGATGAGCATGTCAAGAGCAGGATGGCTGACCTTCGTGTCCTTGGATCCGTTGGTGAGCCAATTGCTGCCGAGGTCTGGAAATGGTATTTTGAGGTTGTTGGAAAGGAAGAGGCACACATCGTCGACGTAAGCTTGACCAGCGGTTCAGAATCGTGAGCCTGAGCTAACCAAGGGGTGGACTGGACAGACGTACTGGCAGACGGAGACGGGCTCCAACGTCATTACACCCTTGGCTGGTGTAACTCCAACAAAGCCTGGATCAGCATCCTTCCCCTTTTTTGGCATCGAGCCTGCCATTATTGACCCCGTTTCGGGCCAAGAGCTTCATGGCAACGACGTTGATGGTGTGCTCGCCTTCAAGCAAGCCTGGCCCAGCATGGCACGGACTGTCTATGGCGCCCACAAGCGGTACATGGACACCTATCTCAATGTGTACAAGGGCTACTATGTGAGTTGACGAAGCGCCGTAGGGCCGGCAATGAGCTAATGGAGGTGATTTAGTTTACTGGTGACGGCGCTGGCCGCGACCACGACGGCTTCTACTGGATTCGCGGCCGAGTTGACGACGTGGTCAATGTGAGCGGCCATCGCCTGTCAACAGCCGAGATTGAGGCGGCTCTGATAGAGCACCACGCCATTGCAGAGGCCGCCGTGGTGGGCGTCTCGGACGAACTTACTGGCCAGGCAGTAAATGCCTTTGTTGCCA
Organism: Ophiocordyceps australis; assembly: GCA_002591415.1. NCBI lineage: Eukaryota > Fungi > Ascomycota > Sordariomycetes > Hypocreales > Ophiocordycipitaceae > Ophiocordyceps > Ophiocordyceps australis. Next base: position 92,501 of record NJET01000021.1, on the reverse strand, counting down.
TCAAAGAGGGCAACGAACACGACGAGGCATTGCAAAAGGAATTCATTATGCAGGTGCGAAAGAGCATTGGGCCATTTGCGGCGCCCAAGGCAATCTACGTTGTGCCAGACCTGCCCAAGACGCGAAGCGGCAAGATTATGCGCCGTATTCTCCGAAAGATTTTGGCAGGCGAAGAAGACCAGCTGGGCGACACGAGCACGGTGAGCCGCGGCATGAATGCCCAGAAATTGGACCGCATTGGACATGAATGCTGACTATACCATGTGCACAGTTGTCGGATCCTAGCGTCGTGGACAAGATTCTCAAGACTGTGCATGAGAGCAAGAGGAAGTAGAGGCCGAGGCGGCGATGCAACGGTTTGGCTTTTTGAATACTAGGCGATACCATGGTTGTGGAAAGCTGGTGGCCAAGTGACGGCCAAGTGGCGATTACAGGAGAGAGTGAGAGAGGACAATGACTGTTTTTGGCGTCTGCTCAGTCTGTAAGGGCGTGCGGGGCCTGGTGTCGGGGCAAAATAGCCAAAGAGCAATTTGCCACGACTGGTATGAATTGGATTAAAGCTGGCAGTCTACTACTAGTCTCCTACTTGGACATTTTTTAGAGACATGACATGAGGAAGATTGCAAAAGCTATTTGTGGACACGGAGATGTATCCAAGCACACGTGCGACATGGGATTTAGGAGGGTGGGGCAGGATAAGTCTTGTTTCAGGATATTAGAAGCAAGTCACTGTCAGCTATAGGTGGCATTGGAGCTGCAGTGAGGGGCGATGTAACGGCCCAAGGCAAGGCGGTGACGATAATATTGAACAAGGCGACTTGGCACGAGGCGCAGGCGGCTTGTGAAGATTGTGTGGTGCAAGAGGTGAGGGCAGACAAGATTTTGTGTGACAAGCAGGGTGCATGCAAGGGCCAAGGTGAGATCAGACCTGGCTTGTTTGAGCATGGCTGACGCTTGTGTCGTGCGAGTCGGGGCTTGGCGAGAGACAGCATTGGGGGTCTCGTGAGGTAATAGGATGGCTAAATGACGCGGCGGAGGAGGAAGAGGGGGGAAGGAAGAGGCTATTCGCATGGCGGCGGAGGAGGCTTTTATGGTCGAGGCTGACGCAAATGGAGGCCGTGGTGATGCACATGTAGCGCACATTGTGCCATGGATGCATGGCACTCTGCCTCTTCTGCCACGCCAATTTGGCCAGGCCTGGCTAATCGAGGCCGTGGAGGCGCTACGGGGCCCCGCCCGATGCCCAGCCAGCCGCAGCAGCAGCATCAGCGCCAAGGGCCAATCAGGTCTGTCCCGTCCTCTCCTGGAAGTCTACTCCGTAGTCGTGCAAGTCTTGTGCTACCTGACCCTGTACGAGATTGCCGCCGCTGGACAAGGTATCCAGTACCTATCCAGGTATGTGCACGCCCACTGCTGGTAGTAGCAGGTACGTGCAAAGGCTCTCCAGCGAGTTAGCCGATGACAGGAATGCCAGTTCCTGTTCTAGCCTGGTTGCCCTGGCGTGCACTGCCTCAAATCGGTCCTCGACGCCTGAAATAGAGGGAGACAGGGGGGGAGGGGCGGGCAGCAAAACAGGAGCCTTCCAAGGTTGGACGGCTGAGACCGCGCGGCCCTCCAAGCCAAGCCTTGCACGGTGGTCGATTCGCCATTTGTTACCTGGTTCATCTCGCTGCTGCATTACCAACCACTCGCTGTACATTGCCAGTCTTTTTGCCTTTCCACTCTTTTTTCAAACCCATTTACTTGGACGGCCGGGGACAGGGAGCCAGCAGGGAGCCGCTTCACAGTCAATGAAAATTGAGAATTGCCTCTGCTCTTCAATTTGTCTGATTGACGGCGCCAATCCCGCGAGACAAGCCTTGTTAGCGGCCGAATAGACCGAGACCAGGTCGCAGTGTCTAGAGCACGGCGTCTTTACTTTGCAGGCAGGGCACACTCTCTGGACACTGCCTGTCCAGGGCGATAATCCATCTGGTTGCCTCGTGCAAAGATTTTGCTCCCGGCCAAGAGGGGAAATCTACGAGTCGACAAGCGAAAAGGAAATCAGTGGCAGCGTGGATGCACTAAGACGTCGTGCGCCACGCTTCCGCTTGCGCGGTATCATGTTGGCAGCGTCACAATGGTTGCACTGCCGTCCATCGTGACAGCCCTGGCCAGCTTCTTGCTGCTGGCTTCACATTTGCTTGGTAAGCCAACATGTCTACGGCTTGTCTCTACCGGGCCTCTCTACCGGGCCTCTCTACCGAGCCTTTGACTGACTCGACCCGTCGTGCCTCTTGGCCTCAGCCTTTTCGACGAGGCGCAATCAGCCCATTAGCTACGTCTCGCTGATAGAGGATGCTGTCATCAAGACGCCCTCTCACCGCGCTCACTCGCATTCAAAATTCGATCTCTACTTTAGTCTGCACAATGGTCAGGAAAAGATCAGACTGGCTCTCGATCCCAACGACGACCTCATTCACCAAGACTTTGCCATCACCTACCTGGATATTGACGGCAACGTGCGCGAAGTGCAGCGCCCCCCACGCAGCGAACACAAGGTGTATCGCGGAGACGCTTTTGTCGAGCGCCAGGGACAGGTTGGCTGGTTCAAGGCCGGCTGGGCTCGAATCACTGTCCACGAGGATGGCAAGCAGCCGCTCTTTGACGGCGCCTTTCGCGTCGACGGCGACACGCACCACATCGCCACTGGGCGTGAGTACGTCAAGCTGAGGCACGACAATGACCCTGACGTGCAGGTGCCGCCTGCCGACATGGCCAAAACCATGGTTGTGTGGCGCGACTCTGACATCTTGACGGCCCCCATGGCGGACGACCGCACTGAGCTCAAGCGCAGCGTCGAGGATACATCATCTCTGTGCGACGCCGACAGCCTTAGCTTCAACGCCAATTTCGACTCACAGCTCCAGAGCGGCAATGCTCTTGCTGCGACGAGTGTCCAGTCTCTGTTTGGCCGGCAGATGACGGGCGTTGATGCAGGGGGCAACGCGGGCGTCAATGTGGTTGACTCTATTGGCTCTCTGGACGGATGTCCGACGACGAGAAAGGTGGCTCTGGTGGGCATCGTGACGGACTGCAACTACATGCGCTCGTTTGGCAACATGACGGATCTTAGAAAGAACGTCATCAGCATGGTGAACAAGGCGTCTGAAGTGTACGAGAGCACCTTTAAGATATCCCTGGGGATCCAGAACCTGACGGTGACGGACAAGGCGTGTCCGGCGGCTGGCAGCGTGCCGGCGCAGTCGGCGTGGAATGTGGACTGCCAGGACAAGTCTGTCAACATTAGCGACCGGCTCAACCTGTTTTCGCAGTGGCGCGGGCAATTCTCGGACAGCAACGCCTACTGGAGCCTCCTGACCATGTGTGCCACCGACTCGGCCGTGGGGCTGGCGTGGCGAGGACAGCTGTGCCGGCAGGGCGCCAGTGGCAACAGCGGAGCCAGCGGCGGCAGCGAGACGGTGGCAGCGGCCAACGTGGTGGTGAGGACGTCGAACGAATGGCAGATATTTGCCCACGAGACGGGGCACACGTTTGGGGCCATCCACGACTGTACTGCAACGTCGTGTCGTGGCGGAGGCGACGGCGGCACGGGCTCGGGGGGCTCGTCGCTGGATTCATCGTGCTGTCCGCTGTCGTCGACGCAGTGCGACGCCAAGGGCAAGTTCATCATGAACCCGTCGACCGAGGCGGGCATCACGCAGTTTTCGCGCTGCAGCATCGGCAACATTTGCTCGGGGCTCAAGTCCACCATGGTCAAGGGCAACTGTCTGACGAGCAACAAGAACATCAAGGTCATCACGGACAGCCAGTGTGGCAACGGCATTGTCGAGGCGGGCGAGGACTGCGACTGCGGCGGCCAAGAGGCGTGCAACGGCAACCCCTGCTGCGACGCCAAGACGTGCAAGTTCACCACCAACTCGGTCTGCGACCCCAGCAACGAGGACTGCTGCACGCCCCAGTGCCGCTTTGCCTCGACGGGCACCGTCTGCCGCCCCAGCACGGGCGAGTGCGACCCGGCAGAGACGTGTCCTGGCGACAGCGCCACCTGCCCCGAGGACGCGCATCGGGAAGACACGGCTTCGTGTGGCGACGGGCTCGAGTGTGCCTCGGGCCAGTGCACGTCGCGCGACCTGCAGTGCAAGTCGATGATGAGCTCGCTCTTGGGCATCAACCAGACTCGGGCCTGCGGCCAGAGCCGCTGCATGCTGGCCTGCCAGTCGCCCGAGCGCCCCGGCGGCTGCACATACTACACGTATGCCTTGCTCGACGGCACCTCGTGTGGCGGCGGCGGCAAGTGCGTCGATGGCTCGTGTCGCGGCTCCTCCACCTTTAAGGAGATTGGCCAGTGGATCCGCCAGCACAAGGCTGTCTTTATCCCCGTTGTTGCTGTTGTTGGCGGCCTCATCCTCATTGCCATGCTCAGCTGCGCCATCAACAGCATCCGCCGACGAGTCAGGCGCCGCCGAGTCCGCAACAAGGTGGCTGCCAATGGCGTCAATGGCTGGCCTGCCCCAGCAAATGCCGCTCCTGCAGCCATGGCCCGCCAGCAAATGGCTGCTCGGCGCCAGTGGAGCGACTCGTCGTCTGGGCCCATGATTGACGGCCGATACGACTATCCTCTGCCGCCTGCACCGCCCCCGCCACCGCCCCCTGCTATGCCTCCAAATTATCCGAGCCAGTGGCATCCCCAGCGGAGCATGAGATATGCATAGCCAGTCTTGACGCTCTCTCTATCTCTCTCGCTCTCTCTCTCTCTCGCTCTCTCGCTCTCTCGCTCTTGGCCTCGTGCCTTCATGTAGCTAGCTGTCCTCTCCTTTTTCCCTTGTCCATCATCCCTGGCGGTTTTTCGGCGTTGTTAAATTTTTTTTTTTTTTGCGGTTATGAGCATTTGACCTTGCACCCTTTCTTGAACATGGTCTGCATCTTTTGGCAATTCTTTTACGGTTTGGAATAGCGCAGCAAAAACTCTACACCAGATGGATCTGTGCCGAGACATTGGTCTAATTCAGGCACACATGGTCATGATACATACACCCTCTCCCGGCTCCTTGATACGGGGGGCCAAGGCCGAGGCATTTACGAAGATGGACGACAATTTGTACACACGGTCACATATATACAAAGTCATTGTATAATTCAACCAATACGAGGGCGCGCAAAGTAAGCCGCCGCATTAAAGTACCATGTCTGGCGCAGGCATTGGGTCTTTTTTTTTTTTTTTTCCTGTTTGGCGTAGTACAAATGTAGCAAACAGTCATGCAGCATGTGTAGACAAAGAGAGACTAGTCTTGTCCACCAACAACGGCTAGAGGGGGAACAAGCCGAATCGAGTGTCTTGACGTAGCAGGCAAACTTGTCGAACTTTCTTGTAGTGGTGCAACAAAGGGGGGGGGGGGACAAAAGTTGAGAAATGCCTCATGCGGCTTGAGCATGCTGATCGTCGCGCCGCTTCTTTGGCTTCTTGGCCGCCGTGGGAGTGGGAGACGACGTGTCGTAGCCTGCGAGCATGGCTCGAAACCGCTGGCGCTGGCTGGGAATAGTCTAGAAATGACAGGGGGGGTTGGTGAGCCAGGCAACAGAGCGGTTTGGACAAGAGAGGCCCACGTCGTTGTTTGTCAGAGCGTACATGGCGAGCATTTCGGGCCGGTCGAGAACAGCAAGGGCAAAGGCGCGGCGCTCGCGCTGCTCAAAAGAGTCGGACGACTTGAGGCTATGGGCTGGTTAGCCCTATATTGTCCTGCGCCACCAGCGCTGAGTAGGCCGCTTGCCGCAAGCCGAACAAGGCAAAAGGAATCGCCATACCTATTCCCCAGCTGCATCGCTCCGCCCTCATCGTACTCGTCCTCATACTCTTCGCTGCCACTCGACTCCTTGTACGGATCCTTGCCTCGTGCCTGTCGGTCGCGCATGGCCGGCGTAAACGCCGCGTCGGTACTGCTGCCATGGCCGCTGCCGTTGCTGTGCATCGCATGCCCAGAGGGCGTCGCCGACGACGACGACATTGCCCCTCGTTGTTTGCTTGTTTTCCAGCCCAGTCTGCTGCGTCGAGGCAGCCAACCGTCGACTTGGCGTTGCATCTGCCGCTGTCACTCGTATTCGCTCAATCAGACTCCATCTGTTAGCGGCAACTCCCCCGAGGCACGTGCTTCTCCGCCCCTCCCCCGCAAACAAGCCAACCGCCACAATCCTTATCTCCCTCTCCTTGTACTGCTAGCGTCTCTTGACCAATCTTCACATTCTTGGCCGCCAGTCGGGAAAAAAAATGAAAACAATTCACTATGCACTATCCTCTGTCAAACGCACAATGCCTCCTTGTCCCGCCAGCTAATTAGGTAGCCCGTACACACATACAAACTACCCAAGTCAAAGAATACTCATACATAGCCCTTGCACTGCTCCATCGCTTCCCTCTCGACTTGCCCAAGATGTGCCCAAAAGCTCAAAACACGCTCTTTGCTTCTGTACTCCGAAACGTCCTCTATAGTTTCCCTTTGTCATTCAGCAAAGCAAAATCTGTCAACCATGCCAAATTTGCAAAATATCCAGTCCGCCCAGAAAACTCCTCGTTGACCCCAGTCTTAATCATCGGCTAAAGTTGATGACGGCCAGCTGTGTCCATTCGCGTCGTTAGCCACCAAGACTCTACCATGCCATGACCAACCAAGCCTCCTACCTTTCCGCTGGCTCCAAATGCCAGTTGTCTTCCGCTCATGTCCCAGCACAAGCAGTGTTCATCCTCTTCATCCGAGTCTGACGAGCCCCTTGGACTCAGCCATCCCATGTGGGATGGCCGGTTCCAACTCGCTCTGGGTATGTTGTGGCTGTCTACTTTCCATATCAATACTTTTCGGGATGTAGCTCCAGCAATGAAAATCCCGTCCGGCGTAAAGGCCAAGCCCACAATTGGGGACTCCATGGTTAGAAAACAGCGCGCCTTGGTCTCGGGTTTTCGGGCGTTCCATATCAGAATCGCGCAATCGTCGCCCCCAGTCGCAATGAGCCGCTCATCGTCAACATGCGTATGTAGAGATGGCAATGGTTGCCACGCCATTGACGTAATGGAACCCTGATGCGCTGTTATGGACTTTCGTTGCCCAAACTCGTCCCACAACTGTGTTTTCGCGTGCCAAGTCAGAAATAACATCTCTGTGCCCGGCAGCATTGCCCAATCCTATTCTCCTCCCCCCACTCTGAAAAACTCAAAGAGAAAAAGAACTTACATCCAAGGTTCCCTTGTCGCTAGACGTTGCTGCTAGTTTGGTGCGTTCGTCGTAAAGCACTCGGGTGAAGCTGTCATCGTCCTTGGTTTCAAACTTGCGCACCTGAACAATACCTGATGGCGTCAAGCAGAGACATAGAAAGACGTCGCCTCCGCATAGCAGAAATTCGGAATCGCTTGTCCATGCGGCATCTAGTGGTGTCGAAGAAATGTCATGGCCCGGTAGATGATAACTCAACAACTTGCTCGATGGCACGAAGATGCTGACAAGCGCTCCATTCCTACTTGGAGAAAGGGCCAATAGGGCCGAGTTGCTCATGTTCCAACAAATCGAAATAACAGGCGCCTCGTCGATTTCCATGGTGTGAACGTGGTTCCCATTGCCAGACCAGATGCTGACGGCAGCGTGGTTTCCCAGGTCCAACGCAGTAGCAATTGCCGTACCATCAGGCGCCCATGCCAGCGCTGTCACTGTTGCCGACTTGGGCGTCTCGGGGTCTAATAAGCTGCGGGCCTGAGGAGAAGTACCATCCTGAGGCACAGCGCTACGCGACACGGTCCACACACGAGCAAGAGCATCCGTGCCTGCGGCTGCCAGAACCGACGGGTCTTTGGGATTCCACTCGCATTGTAGCAGGACCGGTCCAGCTTCAGATCGAGGACCAGCAGTTGACGGCGACGGTGTGGCTTGGACCCCAGCCTCGGGCTCTGACGAGGTACCGTCCTCATCGACTAGACGAAGAAACGTCGTTTCCGGCAAGAGTTCCTCCACTTTTTCCACCTGCGTACCCTGTTCGGGTCCATCCGTCTGCGAAACAGGCAAGACTAGCTGTTCGCCCTCGAGTGGCGACGGGTAAGCGTGATTGGTGGTGGCTTCGGGCGGGCTAATTTCGGATTGTGCTAGAGGCGGCATATCAATGTCCATTGGTGTCGCACTTGTGTTAAGAGAAGCCGGTATCGAGCCCGTCATGGGGGCTGGGGTTGAGCTGGTAATGATGGCAGCGCCAGCCGGAGCAGGGTCGATGGGAGTGTCCAAGCCATTGCTGAGACGGCTTCGTTTTGATGGTGATGCATTGAGGGCTTGGTGATGAGGACGTCTCTTTAGCGATTCCTCCACGTCATCGGCATAGTCGTTGACTGCCGGCGGTATTGGTGCCGATGCAGAATCCTGCTGTGATATTGATGCTGATTCTGTAGCTGTATGGCCTGGCTCTAATGCTGTGGGCGGCTGCGGTACCAGACACTTGTCACTAATTACTGTCGTTGCCCTCTCACCTTGAATCTGGACTGGCTTGGTGGGCGCATCCAGAGGCCCAAAGACGCCAACTCTGAATTTTTCGGCCTTGACGGCGGCATCGCTAGGCAGCTGCAGCCATCCATCAGCTGCTTATCTAATCGAGAATAACCGTGGATCACCGCAAGTGGGGAGCACAGACGGAGTCTTGCGACTTGGACGAATCGAACGACGGAACTAGTAGTAGGGAGTGGAGAAGAGATCGGAGGAACGTACCTGGCTGAGGGTAAATTCCCGTTCAAGGGCATAGTAAAGCAGGCCTCGGTTGACAATGGAGATGAGTGCGTTGCCCTTGACGTGGCGTGCAAAGCTGAAGTCACGGTGAGGCTGGCTGACCTGCCATTCCTTCTGGAACTTGGCGGCCGTCTCGCGGTAATCTGCAGGTGAGGTCAGCGGTCACGGGACCGGCGGCGCCGCCATGGATGTCATGCTGGAAAAGGGCGGGTGTGCCACGTACTGGCTTCTAGCAAATATCTGAGTCGAGTAACAGGGAGGCAGTCAGCGCGTGGACAATGCAATAATGGCTGACGAGCCAAGCGGCCATGAGGCGCCGCAGGCCACGGGCAAGCGACAAGCGGCAATTCGCATGCTTCAATTGTCGGCCCAGCGAATAGCAGAAACGCACCTCCAGACTAGAAAATTGATTCTGTCCGAGTCAAGAGTTTCCTTGTCCACCATGGTTACCAAGCGCGCGCGGCACAGGTGGCGGCAGTGTCACGGCGGCGTCGGCGTTGTTTAAAAAAAAGGCAGTCCAGTCGGCGACGGGGGTGAGTCTGCGCAGGCGTCGGGGCGAGGGACGGAAGAGAGAAAAACAACAACAGAGTTCAAGTCTTGGGTGCAAAGCTAGCCGAGCCGTGGTTAAAAGAGGTCGTCTGGCCCTGTCAAGACTCTCACAGGGGGCAAAAGGCCAAGAGAGCGATGAGTGACGAATGCAAAAGCCAAGTGAAGCCGTTAGTTAGGTAAGAAAGAGATGGCAAGTAAGTGAGCGAGTGAGTGAGTGAGTGAAGATTGTCGAGAAACAGCCCGAGCGAGATGAAATCCACATTTCCAGACCAGACCGGGCATATGCAAGACAGGTACAGGTACACGAGCATTGAGCAGATGCCACAACGGGCCGCAGGTGTGGGGGACCCCCAAAAGTCTTGGGTACGAGCCCGGTCGCACAGGCACTGCCACCCCTTGCGCTCACCTGGCAGCCACTTGCCCCCAGGCAGGTACCGGTACGAATCTGCCTGTGTACAGATAAACCTGACCTCATCGTCTCACTGTCCTACGCGCGACAGCTTCCCTTGCCCCTTTGCATTCAATTGAGCAAGGTTTGGAACGCGGCATGCAACGGGCACCCCTTCTCGTGGGATGCCAGCCGATATTGTCGCCAATGGCTACGGGTTGCTCGTTGCCCACAGTATAAGATGCTCGTGGCCGCAAACGCTCTTGGCTCCTTGCCTTCTCCATTTCTTTGGCTCCGTACATGGCTCCGTAGCAGTACCACGTAGGCCCGAAGGAACCGTCACAAGCGGCCGCCAGCCTTTTGTCTCGCCTTGTTTGACTTGCAGACCAGAGGCCGCGAGGCTGCTACTACTAGTCCTGGCTCTGGGCTCCCTCTTAGTCTTTCCACTACTTCCAGATAGAGAGGTACCAATGCAGCTGATCAGGAGCTCTCAACTTGGTGCGTCCGTGCAGGCTGTCCCCGGTACCTTGCATTCGCCCCTCGTATGCCCATTACCTGCAGTATCAGCTACTACTATCTCTGCTAGTGCCTCTAGCGGCGTAGTACCCAAGCCATTAGGTACATGTACCTATCCTACCAGCCAAGGTATCCAGGTACCTGCTGCCCACCAAGGCGCAACTTGGAAGGGGATCCTGTGGGGAGCGTCGCGTTGCCGTTGGCAGGGCTTTTGCGACCCGGCCACGGCGACATGAGACCAGTTGGGGCCCGGCTTTGCCAAGTGCGACGCTGTCAACTTTTGTTCCTTGTTTCTTTTTTGTGCCATTTCCGCCACATTGACTGGGTCATGGATGCCCTCTGTTCTGCCTCAGGCTCTGGCTTGCGCTCAGCCATGCGCAAAATGGGCTTCCAGGCAATCTGAGACTGATGCAGATCGGCTACTCGTCAACTGCTATAACGGATAACTCCGTGTGCGCGTCACCATGGCCGGTATATCTACCTATCGGCATTGCGCTGCGAGGCCTGAAAATTATCCACCAAGTATGATTACCTAACGGCGTTGAGGGGTAACCAAAATTTGCAGCTTGCGCAGGTGAGACCTGTTGAGCACGTGGGTCATGTACCGGGGTTAGTCAGCTATCTTCTAGCGGTAGCTTAGCACTGGCTCTACTTGCCTCTTATTTTTGCAATCAATAGTATTATAGGACTGACCCACTTAGTGGCCAGCTGTTAGCTAAGGTTAGCCGGACTTAATCCGGTATACTAGATTAGTCTCGCCCCTCTATACTAAGGTGCGATTAGTTTTCTTCTTCCTATATAATTTAGCACTACTTTTTCTTATCCACTCTAGTAGTGCAATACAAACAGCTTGCTGTGTTGCTCCCTCACTCCTATTCGTCTTGCTTTGGCACTTTTGAGCTAAAGAGCTATCTTGCGCCCTCTTCTTGGCTCGTGCCTCTCATCTTGGTCCTTGGACATCAGTGTCCACACGTGTCTACGGCTGACATCACGACCTGGCTTAGAAGCCTTGGGAGAAATCTTTTTATGCTCTTTTCTCCCACCTCGCAGCAACAGGTGACTTCTCCTGAACCCAACGTCAAAGGCACTACGCAACACGATATAAACCAGTGGACAGAAGTCATCAAGAGTCAGGCGGCTTAAATGGCAGCAAAATGCCAAATCCTCGTCATGGCCAGCGGCAATGGGTCTAATTTCCAAGCCCTGTGTGACGGCGTGGCCGACGGTCTTATTCCCAAGGCCTCCATCTGCCGTCTTATTGTCAACCGGGCCAAGGCCTTTGCGACGACAAGAGCAGAGCGATTAGGAATTCCATGGGAATATTTCAATCTCATTGCCAACGGCTTCCAGCGCAAAGGTGAACATGATGAGACGCGGCTGCAGCAGGCGCGTGATGCCTATGATGCGGCTTTAGCGCAAAAGATACTAGCGCTAGAGCATAGACCAAAACTGGTCGTCTTGGCCGGCTGGATGTATATCTTTGGGTGCAGATTTCTAGACCCTATGAGTAAGGCGGGCATCAGGGTCATAAACCTGCACCCCGCACTACCCGGTCAGTATCAAGGCGCAAACGCTATTGAACGCGCTTTTGCCGACTTCAAAGCCGGCAAGATAACCAAGACAGGAATCATGGTGCACTACGTTATCCGCGAGGTTGACCAAGGCGCTGTTATTATGACCCGAGAGGTAGAGATACTGCCAGATGATGACCTAGGACGACTAGAGGCAAGGATACACTCGTATGAGCACAAGTTAATTGTCGAAGCCACCGCCAAGATAGTTGGAGAGATACAAGAAGAGACCAAGGACGGGTAAGGGTTGTTCTACAAAGCAGCGTTTGAGAACCAGGGGTAAAACTTACAGTTCTGACTCTTATGTTTCTCTCATTTCCTACTTAAGCCATATTGTTTATGAAGCCATCAAGGCCTTTGCCAAACTATATATTGTCGGGCCGTTTCCTTATTCATGAAACCTCGTGCTTCAAGAGTCTCGTCTTCTGTCATGTTTGTCTTGTTGGCATAAAGCACAGCTACCTACTGCTACTATAGGTTCAAGTCTCACACTCTGCAGACGCAAGCCCAGTCTCAGGACAGAGTGACGAATGCCCTGCAGCTCGACGCCCGTTTTATCCATTCGCAGCCAGCATGATGGCTGCATCCTCGCTGCGTCCTCGTCTGCGATTATATAGTACCTTGTATATGTATCTATACATATACATACTATATAATTAGTAGTACCTTATATCTTATGCAGGCCTTGACGTATTCGTACTAAGGCAGGGAGTAGAACTATTACTTTGGCGAGCAAAAAACTGCGAATACCAGGACATGAAAAGGGGCGTCGCTATTAATCTAGGACAAGCCAAAGATAGCGGGTTATAAGGACCATCCGGATCTCCACTAGGTTTATGCACCGATTTATCGCCGGCTCCGTCTCAGAACCCGAAACCCCACAGGTACTAAACCTTGCTCGGCTCGCTGGTCCCTGTTGGCAATGAACCAGATGGCATGCCTGATTGAGAGCCAGCTGATGTGGCTGCACGGGCGAGCAATTGGGGCGGGGATACATTGCATTAGATAGGTGTAGGCTGCAGCTGGCCGTCATGGGGCGCGGCCTGGGACTGGTAGGCAGCCTGCGCACCAAGCCACAGTCAGTTGTATGTCATGCCTGCAGGTGATGGCGTGGACAGGTCTCTCCGGTCTTTTGCTACGTACTGCCGCCGTCATATTACGATGCGTCGCAAAATGCCTTGTTCTCAATATCGATATGATATGATAACTTGGCTACCCAGGAAGCAATCGACCAAGTGCTCAAAAGGGGCGTGCCGACGACAAGCCGAGTGTGGCTAGAATTCGGTGAAACTCGGTGAGCGGCGGTGAGTAAAAGAGGCGCAGCAAAAAAAAAAAGTGAGGCTGGTGCGAAAATTCACCGGCGGCTCGTGTGGCTTGTCTTCCTTTTCCGCGACACGACGACCCATCGGCAAGGAAAAAAAGTCGACATCGCCGGCTGCCCAACAGCCAGAGAGCCCAACAGCCCCCGGCTTCGGTTCCCACGTGAGCCTCTTGAACGAAGCTTTGCTCATTTCCTTCCTGCGTCTTGCCCGCCGTTTGGGGCGAATGCTGCTGCTGCCGCATCGCCATGCCTCCGCGACTCAATATTCCTCCAGTCACGCGATCTGTCCTTATAGTCCTCGTCTTCCAGTCGCTCCTTGGCGCTGCCATTCGCTACCGACAATGGACCAAGCATGCCGAAATCATCATACCATACCTGACATTGGTTCCGCAGCTTTCTCTCATCTACCCTTGGACCTTTATTACGTCGACGCTGGTTGAGGGCAACATTGTCACCTTGTCAATTGCCGGAGTCACACTCTTTCATGGTGGCAAGTATCTGGAACGCGCATGGTCTTCGGCCGAGTTGGTCAAATTTTTGGCTCTTGTCGCGCTGCTGCCGAATCTAATGACGTTTTGCGTCATGATGCTGTTCTTTGCGCTGACGCGGAACGAGAGTTGGGCGTACGTCCTTTTTTTTTGGTCATTGGTATAAGCAATTCGAAGCCATCTGCTGACTGTGTGCATTGAGTAGCCTTTCCGTCATCTCTGGTACTGTCCCAGTCCAGATTTCTTTTCTAGTCGCCTTTAGCCAGCTCGTGCCCGCGCATACCGTCACTCTCTTCCGAGGCATCATATCGTTAAGAGTACCTCGTTTTCCGCTCGTTTATATTGGGACTGTGGCTCTCTTGTCGCTTACTCCATTACTATCCAGGGCCGCGTTTTGGCTGGCTCTGTTTGGCTTCCTCACCAGCTGGACCTACCTTCGATTCTACAAGACGGTGTTTCCAGACCTTGATTCATCGCAGCCCGCCTCTCTGCGGGGCGATGCAAGTGATACTTTTGCGTTTGCCGAGTTCTTTCCCGCGCCCATGAAACCATTTGTGGCTGCTTTTTCGGACCAAATCTTTGATGTCCTGGTCGCAATACGCCTCTGCACTCCCTTTTCGCAGGCCGAATTATCCATGGCTCGTGGGGACAGGTTACTGTCAAGGGGCACGCCAGGTGGTGCTCGAGCAGAAGCGGAGCGAAGGCGAGCAATAGCTCTCAAGGCATTGGATCAAAGACTCAGTGCCGCAACGGCAAATGCTATCCACAAGATGCCGTCCCCAGTGGCGTCTCCTGCTCAACCGAGTGGACCGACTATCCAAATACAGCCGTTGCCAAGCACACAAACAGCCATGGTCTCTCAGCCCGGGCACATGCTGGGCGAAACCACCTTTGAATCTGAACACGATGAAGAGGCAAAAAAGAGCTGACAGTCAGACAGAGATACTATGTAGCTTCTGCTGTATACTGTATCACGACGCTGGCTCTACTTATTACTTAGACAGGAGCCGGGGTTAACGCTGCGAGTTCGCTCTGGGGCGTCGGATATAGGTATCGACAAGTATCGAGGAAGATGAGATTTATTGAAGCGTCTCTTTTGCAGAATGTAAATGAGTGCACGGCAGATAGAAGACGGCAGATGGCACTCGGGCCGCGTGGATTGAGCCGGCGACTGACATGTCACTGTGTGATGAAGAAGAGGGACAAGATTCAAGACGGTGCCAGCGGCAAGAGAGCAGCCAGTTGTGCTGTTTGCGTGTCGCGTGTGAGAGAAGAAGCCGTGGCGCTTCCCTCGTACATGTGCCACGGATACGTACTAGGGACAAAGAAGCCGAGAAACGTGGGACCCGAGACGGACCCGCACAACATGTGGCTTGTGGCTCGACGGGACGGGGGCGTGGCTGAGAAGGCTCGAGTTTCCAATTCAAGTCATCCAATCCCATGCTTGTTACAAGCAGAACGATGCCCAAAGGATGAAAACCCCTGGCGAGTCATAGCGCGCTAAATGACTCGCTGGGGTGTCGAGCCAAGGCGCCAAGACGTCTCTGAGAGGCCCCATGCCGAGTTGCCCATGCCGAGTTGCCCATGCCGACTCGCATGCAGTCGAGCTGCCGTGTCTACAGACGCCCTCAGACGGGACACAGCAGGGGTGGACACCGAGGCGGATGCGCAGGTGATCGGCCGCCAGCGAAACGCAGCCTCCTGCGCGCTCGACCACCTCCTTGTTTTACAGGAGGCGAGACACGCATGCGCAGCGCCGTATGGCCGTCGCACACGTACCCAGCCTGGTACACATTCCTCCTTCGGAGACTCCCGAGCTGCCATGGCATCGCCTGAGCCAAAACCGTCTTGGTCATTGGGTATAGATGCAGAGCGCTTGTACGGCAGCTGTGCCCGCAGGGTCGGCATCAGTCGCTCTACTGCATCTAATCATAGGAGCTGAGGGCTGTCATCAGAGTGAGAAAAGGAGTGTGACAGATCGCAGGTGGTAGCTAGGCGTTGGTGAATCAAGAATGATAAAGGGATGGCTGGTAGTACTAGCAGGGGGAAGGGGGGGGGGCGTGAGGAGGGGTTGGAACAGGAGCAATCCATGGTGAGCTTCCCGTCAAATAGCTTCTTTTCCTGAGCTGGCAGCCTTACGAGAAGAGGCAGGCCCAGTGGTGTCGGCTGCGGAGTAAGCAAGGGAGGCAGCGACAAGTCCTGGCACGGGAGCGGGAGCGCAGCCACCATGGTGGAAAGGGGCTGCACGTGAGAGAAATGGCGCGCATTGGCTTCTGCCTGGGGTGCGAGTGATGAAGGTGGTGGTGGTGATGATGGTGGTGATGATGACGATCTCAATGGTTCAGGGGTCTGAAATCTTACGTGCGTCCAGAGGGCGCTGCCTCGAATCAAGGCCCGAGACTTTTCAAATGTACGCGAGAGTCTCCTGACTCTTTTCGCGCTCATGGTTGACGATGTGGTTTGCGTGATCAAGTCGATCGATTCGCCCTCTTCTCCTGCCGTCAACGGTCGCCTTTTGCTGGCGAATACTGGCCAGTGCGTCTCAAGGTTCAGGCCGAGGGAGACGTGCTCAAAGTGCAGATGGTAGACCCGCTGGGTCGAGGGTAGCAAACTGCGAAAAAAAATACAATCAAGCATAGTTATCCATGCACGTATGCGAGAGCAGGCGACAAATGTTGAAAGGGCTAGTGGAGAATTGGTGCTGCGTCTATTGCAAGCGTCCAAGGCTAATTCAAAGCGACACTATTACAGGCGTAGAGAAGCATCCCTAACTCAATCTGCAAAACACGATGCCAAGTAGGCCTTGCTGATCCGTCCATGGGCGGACAGTGCGGTTGGTCAGCTTAGAAAGCCTCAAAGGTTTACTATTAGTAGTATTACTAGCGCGGAAATAGAGGCGCCCAGATTGTGGTGGTGAGGCGAACCAAGACGAGGCAAAAATAAGCGCACTTTAAGCGGCTGGTCAAGGCGGCTATTGTTCCAACTTGTTTCCATTCAAGTCTTCTGAAACAAACGGATGCGTTGGGTGACAATTATTCCGAGAGCCCTTTTTTATCACGAAACTACTAGGACAGAGTGCATCGCCTCAAGTAAAAAAAAAAGCGGGCGACGTTATTCAGCACAAGCTGTAGGATGCAGGTCATGGTCTGCGATAGTAATACTGTAATGCTGGCACATTTCTGTGCAGGTGGTACTGCGCCCAGTAACGGCAGATCCCCGAGTCAAAACAAATGCCCGATATTTGCACCCTGTCTTGTCCTGCAACCTCGTGGGCACCGGCAAAACAAGCGGCGCAGGCCAATATCATGTTAGTCAAATGCCTCGGCTGTGCGGAATTTGGTCCCAAGCCGGACTGCCGAGGTGGCGCCTTGGAGGTTGCATGGCGCCTTGTAGCGACTGAGATGAAGAGGCTAATGGGACAAAAAGGGCCGGAGACGAGATTGCTGGCGGGCAGCTTCTTTCTAGAAGTACGGAGGCTGGCCGACTATTCGTAGGGGGACGTTTCAAGCAGAGAAACATGTGTACATGCAAAATAGCGCCAAGGTTGGTCGATTCGGTAGGGGAGCATACCTGGTAGCTACCGGCGCCCTAACAAGACTACCTACAAGGTATCGACCCCAAGGTTGCGCAGGGCGGCGGGACTGTCCGTGCTGACATGGCGGCTCATGTTCCCAGGCACTTGAAACGACAGGTGCGTCGCGACCAGACGAGAAACGGCACACATTCAAGACAAGACTCGGAGTCATGGTAGGTTCGCGTGTCACGATGAGTGCCATGGGCTGGGGCGTGAGTCGAGGCGCGTTATGCGTCCTCTGCCGACGCACACGTGGTACAAGTCTCTGTACCACTAGCAGCAGCATTGTTTCTGGTTGTGGACATGCCCTGGCGACGCCTGGCAGGCGTTGGGGGCTCGGATGCGTCACGGCCAGATTCGTCGCATATACGCCCTTGATTGGCGAGAGCGGGTCCCGAGCCTGGCCTGGGCTGATGAGCAAACCATTCGTGGTGCATTCCGGACGAATGGCGTCGAGGCAGCGGTGCCCACCCGTGTACCGGGTACTTTGGGTCTGGGTACATGACGGGCTGCTAGTAGTAGGTTTTCGAGTTTGCCTCTTTGGCCAGGCCTGGGGCTGGGCCCTGTGGATGGGCCTGTGGATGGGCCTGTGGATGGCCCTACAGGCGTGCACCCAGCGTGTCTCCAGCGTGTCTCCAGCATGTCTCCAGCATGTGTCTCTCTAAATACTACCTCCTTACGAGGCGAAATGCAATGGCAATGTATTCCTTCATGTACCTGCACCGTACCTCCTGCACGGCATCTCGACAACTCGCATGTACGTGCAGGCGCCTGACAGACCCGATGCCGCCAAACTTGTATACTGCACAGTCAAATGAAGCCAACTAAATAAAAAAGACAGCTCAAGCAATGCAAGGTTTGCACAACAACATGGACCGGTTGCGGCCGTCCTTTGGCGCGGCAGAAGAGGCGAGGGAGGGGAGGGGCGGATTGGATGGATGGTGGTTGCGTCGCCGGTGCATCGGCATCGCACACGTCACGACATGTAACCCCAGTCTGCGGCGGTATGCGAGCCACCCGAGGCGGCATTGTGCCCTCTGGACTCGTAAAATAGGAAGCTGTAAATCTCGCTACGTACAGGCCGCAGGTACCTGGCCCTGCGCGTACCTGGATACTTGGGTACTTGAGGCCTTGAGGCACCGTTCCTGGTACAAGTCTTGCCTTGGTGAACTGGGCCACGGCCTTATGTCAGCTGTCGCTGTCACCACGCCACCGTGGCTGTAACCCACCCACCTGTCCGTCCACCTTGGGTAGCGCGCCCGTTCCCTAACTTCCCTCCCATTTTCCTGGGTAAGGTGAGTTTGCCTGCGCAGCCAGCTGATTCCTCCACCACACAGCCTGTCCCCAGGTCCCTCCGCCGCTTCTCCTTCTTTCCTCCCTCCACCTCAATTCCCACCAGTCCGTGACGGCCTCACTGCTCCATGACTACCCGTCTGCCATCTCCATGCCCCTCACACTGCCCTAAATCTTTAAGCCTATAGCTTGCCCTTGTCTTTGCTTACCCGTCTACCTTGCCTTGACGCTCCGAACAGCCTGGGCGCTTTTTTTTCTTGCCAACTCTCTTCACCCAGCTGCCTGGCTGCTAACCCGACCCTTTTGTCACGAATGCACTGCTTCTAATGCGACTCAGCGCCGATGCTTGGCCATTACTGAATGACCTAGCATCAGATAGCCTTGGCCACTCGAATTTCTGCCTGTTTCCGTATCTGCTTTACGCCACCCGCGTCCACCTCTTGTACTGCGACAAACGATTTCTCTGACCACTCCCGTCGCTAGACGTTTGGCACTTTTGTTCTGCCTCTCTCTGACCATTTCTAGACGGCTTGCATGCGATGGCGACACATCAGCCGTCGCCCACTATGATGCAAATGCAACAACACCAAGCTCAGGTGGCGCCGCCCCAGAATATGCAGCAAGGCCACTTCAACCCGACCCACCAAATTGCTGCTATGAATGAGGCGGTGTGGCTACAGATTGGTGAGTGATGTTGCCTCATATGCCCAAGTCTTGTCTTGTGTCTGCTTTCTAACCCTCTTGCTGTAGGCAGCTTTTCGGAACTTTTACGTGTCCCTGACGAGGCCATGCACGCCTACGAACGGGCCCTCCAGGCTAATCCAAACTCAACTGCCGCTATGAATGCCATAGGCATGCTGCTCAAGGGTCGTGAGGCCTTTGACAAGGCGCTCGAGTTCTTTAGGGCTATTACCCAGATCGAGCCAACTAATGGAGAAGCCTGGGGAAATCTTGGTATGTCGCGAATACTGCTACATGACTACTCATGGCGCACCCGCTGACGCAAGACAACGCAGGTCATTGTTTTCTGATGACGGAGAGTTTGCAGAAGGCATACGACTCATATCAGCACGCTCTTGTCAATCTGCGAGATCCCAAAGTAAGTTGCTTCGGCCTCGGTCACGTTGTAGCCCTCATGCCAACTCTTTTGCAGGATCCAATGCTTTGGTACGGCATTGGTATACTCTATGATCGCTATGGAAGCTATGATTACGCCGAGGAAGCCTTCTCTCAAGTCATGCAGATTCAGCCTGATTTTGAAAAAGCGAATGAAATATATTTTCGCTTGGGCATCATTTACAAACAGCAGTCAAAGTTCAATCAGAGTCTTGACGTAAGTTGCCATCAAAGCATCACCAAAAGCCTTGCTGGACTGACAAGACTGCAGTGTTTTAAATACATAGTCAATTCGCCTCCAGGACCGCTGACTCAAGATGACATTTGGTTTCAGATCGGTCATGTCCATGAACAACAAAAGGACGTAAGTTGACTTCTTGACAAAAAGACACTTGTACCCTTGCTAAATGTTTCGCCAAATAAACAGTTTGACAGTGCCAAGGCAGCATATCAACGTGTCTTGGACAATGCCCCCAACCATGCCAAGGTGCTTCAACAGCTTGGTTGGCTTCACCACCAACAAAGCAATGCCTATGAAACTCAGGACAGAGCAATACAGTACCTGGAAAAATCGGTTGGCTCCGGTAGGGCAACTTGCTTCAGCTTTATAACTGCATGTTTCTAACCTGCTTGCAGACAACACTGATGCCCAAAGCTGGTATCTCCTTGGCCGATGTTACATGTCCCAGCAAAAATATCCCAAGGCATATGAAGCCTACCAGCAGGCTGTATACAGAGATGGCAAAAACCCCACCTTTTGGTGCTCTATAGGCGTCCTTTACTACCAAATCAATCAGTATCGCGACGCCTTGGATGCCTATTCGCGCGCCATTAGACTCAACCCGTACATTTCTGAGGTTTGGTACGATTTGGGCACTTTGGTAAGTCGTGGTCAAAGCAACTTGAACCCTTGACCCCCCAAGGTCTCACTACTGACTGACTTTGTGCAGTACGAATCCTGCAACAATCAAATCACGGATGCACTAGATGCATATCAGAGAGCCGCTGAACTCGACCCTCACAATCCTCACATCAAGGCTCGGCTGCAGCTGCTCAGGACCGGAGGAAATAGTGGGGGTCCTCCTTCTGCTCCTCAGCCGGCCGATGTGCATCCCCAAGCCTATCAGGCAGCTGGCCCTGTTGGCCCGCCTTGGGGAGGCTCTGCACAGCAGCCTTCGTCTGGCGGTCCTCAGCCGCCGCCTGCAGGCGCGGGAGAAAACTGGGCACGCGGGCTCTCAAATGTGAACCCTCCTCCCCAGCCGCCTAACCCCTATGAAGGTCGCGATCATTTCCGCGGTCCACCACCTCCGCAGCGTCAGCCCAGCCCACCGCAGGAGCCTCAGTTGCGTCAGCCGTACGCAGATGTTCCTCGCGGCCCGCCTCCACGTCGCGGTCTTTCTCCTGCCCCACCTGGACATCAGTATGCCCAAGGCCCTCCGCCCCCGCCGCCTCCGGCTCAGGGACCGCCTACTATTGACCGGAGAATCAACAACCCCAACTGGGGAGGCTCTGTTCCGCCCCCCCCTCATGGACCTCCACCGGCTCCTTCGAACGGAGGAAATCCTCAGCCAAACGGCTTGGGTGCTTTTAGACCAACCAATAGTCCACGCACTGACGTACGTGTAGCTCATGACAGCCGGATGCCTTCGCCAAAATCTGCCTATCCCCAGCACCAGGCACCTCCGCCTCCTCCGGGTTATGGACATCACCCAGAGCCTCCGTCTCAAAGTGCCCCTGAGAACCCGCCTGCTCCTCCATCGGTTCCGGAGGTCTCTGGCGCTCGCTTGGATGATCGGCCGCCATCTGTTGGCCCAAAGCGGATGCGAGAGTGGGAGGAGGAGTCGGTGTCAAAAAAACAAGCCAATGAAGAGAGTCGCGCTCGTCTTGATGACATGAGGCATCGCAGACCCTCCAACTCTCCATCCCGTGATGTGTATCGTCGCAACTCGTCCGAGTCACGCCGGCTTGATGAACAGCGCCGTGGCGAGGAGGCAAGAAAGCCCGAAGACTCGCGCTCTCAGAACGATGGCTACCACCCTTCAGAAGCTGCTCATCACCCCCAGCCCGTCGGCCCCAGCCAGCTACCGCCCATTCAGCAGGGATCGGGTCCAATGTCGGGCATCGTTCAAGACCCATCGCAGACAGGGTCCATTACTAAGAAGGAGGAACGGGCCCCTGCCGACACAGCTCCTGCGTCTAGTCAGGCTTCTGGGGCGGCCGAACCCGAACGAGCGGCCAGAAAAATGGATGTTGACGAGGACTATGATGACAGTGGTGAAGACGATAAGAAAGCCGTTTTGGCCAATGGAGCTGCTCAAGCTTCCAGTTCTCAAGATGGGAAGACGTCTACCCCTTCAAGCGCTGGCGTCAATGGATCCTCGGGGGCTGCTCCAAAAACAGAGTGAAGTGGCTATGAAACAAAAAGTCTGTTTTGTGAAATTTATTGAGGAGTAACCCTATTCAGGGAAAACGATGCAGTGGTATTGACGAGATGTTGAAGTGCACATTATACTGTCTACATCATGATATCTCACGGTAGGCGATGGGTGCCTCTCGTTTTCTTGGAGTGGTGCGATCGGCGGCAAGGAAATTCTTGACATGTCTTGGTTTCCCTTTTCTTTTCCTGCTCTCCCTCTCTCTCTCTCTCTTTTTTTCTTTTTTTGCCCTTTTTTTGCCCCCCCTTTTTTTTTTGGCTACACAGCCAGTCGCTTACGATATCCGTGCAAAATGCAACCATCTTTATGACATATCCTGTCTCGAAGACAAGAAAGGCGCCGTGATCTGTGGGACATGTGTGTGTAGTAGTATCGTGTGTAATGGTATCCTTGCTTGCGTGCTTCTCTATTTAGGAGGCACTTACACACACATGTCATAAAGAGACGAATTCGTATATTTGGTGTTTCTACTTTGAGACGAAACAGCCAGTGAGTTATGGGGTAAGTCTCATCAAACTGATCGCAAGAGCTCTCTTATTATACATAGCTTGTCGTTTCTGGTGCTTGTGGCAACCGGGCCATGACGATCACGTGCCAAAGCTCCATTTAGCAGAGAGCTAAGTCAGCGGCCAAGCTTTGCCCTGGAGTAGACCCATAATCAAAAATTTGATTGGTACAAATGCTGTGCACGGGGCATTCGCTTAAATATTCTGCGCACGAAAAAGAACAAAAACCCTGGAAGCCTTTTTGCAAGCAGGCAGGTCCATCAGCTTCACGACTACTAACTCTTCAACCACCCAGCTGTTGCAACAATGAGTGTATGTGAAGTATTGCATATCTCGCTCTTTTCAGATTTTAACTTGAAGATAGCACCGAAAGTACGAAGCTCCGCGACATGGCTCTCTGGCTTTCCTGCCGCGAAAGCGTGCGGCCCGCCACCGAGGCAAGGTCAAGTCGTAAGTCTTTTGAGCCAAATCATCCAGCATATTGTTGGCGAGATTGATTGACTAACGTCGTTGAAGCTTCCCCAAGGATGACCCAAAGAAGCCTGTCCACCTCACGGCGGCCATGGGCTACAAGGCCGGCATGACGACCATTGTCCGCGATCTCGACCGACCGGGCGCCAAGGCGAACAAGAAGGAAGTTGTCGAGGCCGTTACAATTGTTGATACGCCACCTGTACGAACAATGCAGCCCGCTTGGCTTTGTGCCTATGGCTAACATCTAGTTTCTAGATGATTGTTGTTGGTCTTGTTGGCTATATCGAGACTCCTCGTGGCCTGCGCTCGCTCACAACTGTTTGGGCTGAGCACTTAAGCGACGAGGTGAAGCGTCGCTTCTACAAGAACTGGTACAAGAGCAAGAAGAAGGCTTTCACCAAGTATGCCAAGAAGCACTCTGAGAGCAGTGGTGCGTCCATCACTCGCGAGCTCGAGCGCATCAAGAAGTACTGCACCGTCGTCCGCGTTCTGGCCCACACCCAGATCCGAAAGACGCCACTCAAGCAGAAGAAGGCACACTTGATGGAGATCCAGGTCAATGGCGGTTCTGTTGCCGACAAGGTTCAATTCGGTCACGACTTGTTCGAGAAGCCTGTCTCAATCGACACCATCTTTGAGCAAGACGAGATGATTGACGTTATTGCCGTCACCAAGGGACACGGCTTCAATGGCGTGACAGCTCGTTGGGGCACCAAGAAGCTGCCTCGCAAGACGCACAAGGGTCTGCGCAAGGTTGCCTGTATTGGTGCTTGGCATCCTTCCCACGTGCAGTGGACCGTGGCCCGTGCTGGTCAGATGGGTTACCATCACCGAACCTCTGTCAACCACAAGGTCTACCGCATCGGCAAGGGAGATTCAGAAACCAACGCCTCTACTGAAGTGGATGTGACGCAAAAGAAGATTACTCCGTACGTGACATTGAACCTGATCCAAGCAGATTGCATGATTCTGATTTATTGATAGCATGGGTGGATTTGTCCGATATGGCGAGGTCAACAATGACTTTGTCATGATCAAGGGCTCCGTTCCTGGCGTCAAGAAGCGCATCATGACGCTGAGAAAGTCAATGTTCACCCATACATCGCGCAAGGCTCTGGAGAAGATTAGCCTCAAGTGGATCGACACGTCGTCCGAGTTTGGACACGGCGCCTTCCAAACGCCTGCGGAGAAGAAGCAGTATCAAGGCACTCTAAAGAAGGATCTAGCTGCATAAAAGCTGTCAGCTCGGTCTTTTTCAGAGTGGTTTTTGTTTGGGGGCCACTGCGTTGGTGTCGAGGGTTAATCTCTTTTTTTTTCCAGTTTGGGTGCGACGGGCTATATACATGCCGCTGCAGCTAGTATGACAAGGGAATAAAATGGATCAGAGCATTCTGGGCCTTGAGGATAATTTCTTGGCAACATAAAGACACGTAGTATTCAAAGCATTAGTACTGAGTACATGTAGATATTGTCTCATTATTGATGAAGCTGAAAAATTGGGAGCTGAGGAGCGATGTTGGTGACCTATGGCGCTGACCCCGCTTTGGGACTGGAAAAGGCAGGAGAGATACTTTGCCAGCCAGCCCACTTGGGACAGACTCTAGAACGAGTCATGCTCAAAGATGACGTGGGCAGGCGGCAGCTTTCAAGCCACGACACGCAAGGTGACAATCGTAGCGACAAGACAAACAACAGTATCCTTGGGCCTCTGTACAAAGGCTACATCATCAGTGACATTTGCAGCGCCGCGGTTGGTCGCCGTTTGCTTGGGTCCGAGACAAGGGCGGTGGCTTGGGTGCAGCACGCGCTTCAGGAGCAACATGGCTACCGACGACGATTACATGGCCTTTCTAAACAAGGCCAACAAGGACGTGGGCGATGGACAGACGGTGACGCAGCAGCAGCAGAGCAAAGAGCAGGCCGTCTTCAAGTGCAAAGATGCTGGGATCGAGGTGCCAAAGCCGATACAAGATGTATGCAAGGATGCATTCTACGTGACCGACGCAGACGAGCCATTCGAAGAAGTGAGCCTCAAGTGGGACAAGGAGAGCCTGCCTAACGAGGGTACGAGGACAAGCTTGACGGCAGCGTTGTTTACAAGCTGACGGGCCACCAGATGAATTTGCAAAGCTCATTGAGCATTGGGACGTCAAGCAAGCCCAGATTGAAATACTGGATCCACTCAACTGGGACTCGCGAGGCCAGTACATCAAGGTGATTGATGCGGTGCGAGAGGCGACGCAGGGCAATGACGTGAGAGTGTATCGCGTGGTGCGGGATGAGACGAGGGCAGAGTACTGGGTGCTGTCGTGGGCTCCCGGTAAGCTTGTTGGAGTAAAGGCACTAGGCGTAGAGAGCTAAGCGATATAAGCGATAAGGTGGCTAGAGAAACAATAAGCAGTGTCGCACTATGCGTGTTGATTTGGATAAAGAGCCATGACCACGTAGTGGTTGATTTTGGCCGAAGATGATTTTATGGGACGAGGTTTTGATGCGAGATTTTGATAAGAGGCCTTGATAAGAGGCCTTGACGGAAGTCGTCAGCCCATCAGCCCCCATCAGCCGCAAAGGACCCCACTAAACAACGGCACTGCGGTGCTTGATTGGCCGTGGACGGATGGCAAGGCCTTTCTCGCCATAGTAGTTGTGCCATGCGCATCATGTCTTCTCTCTTCTGCCGAGCGCAGACCATAGCACCTGTCCTTTGCGGTCGCTCAAGCACGAAGCGGGCTTGGTCTTGGCCATGGCGGGCACGGTAGGTGGTGGCTCGAGCTGCCATGTCGACGTGCTGCTGACGAGCTAAGCTGTGCAGCGAGCCATCGTCCCATCGCTCGACACTGTCCGAGGCATTGCTCAAAGACGGGTAGAGGGGAAGAACAGGAAGCCGACGCTGGTGCCCGTCTACCGGCAGATATCGTCAGACCTCATTACGCCGTCGGCGGCATATCTCAAGATTTCGACGCACTCGTCATCCGACTACTCGTTCCTCTTTGAGTCTGCCGCTACAGAGCAGGTGGGCAGATATAGCTTTGTGGGCGCTGGGCCGCGCAAAGTGCTGGCCACGGGACCGGGCTTTGGGCCAGAGACTGATCCGCTGCCGGCTCTCGAGAGGGAGCTGGAGCGCCATGTTGTCGCACACGTGCCTGGGCTACGGCTGCCGCCACTGACAGGAGGCGCCATTGGCTATGTTGGCTACGACTGCGTGCGCTACTTTGAGCCCAAGACGGCGCGGCCAACCAAGGACGTGCTGCGGATTCCCGAGTCGCTCTTTATGCTCTTTGACACCATTGTCGCCTTTGACCGCTTCTTTGGCGTCATCAAGGTCATCAGCTATGTCGCCCTGCCGCAAGACGAGACGAGCAGCCTCGAGCACGAGTATGCCAAGGCACAGCGCACCATTGACGACATTGTCAATGTGCTCAACTCGCCCAAGCTAGAACTGCCCAAGCAGGGACCCATTGTCATGGGCCACCAGGCAACATCCAACATTGGGCGCGAGGGCTACGAGGGCCACGTTACGAGGCTCAAGAAGCACATCATCAAGGGCGATATTTTCCAGGCCGTGCCGTCACAGCGATTTGCGCGGCCCACCAGTCTGCAGCCATTCAACATCTACCGGCATTTGCGGACGGTGAATCCTTCGCCTTATCTCTTCTTTATCGACTGCAAAGACTTTCAGATTGTCGGAGCATCGCCCGAGCTGCTGGTCAAGAGCGAGGCGGGCCGCATCATCACGCACCCAATCGCGGGGACGGTCAAGAGAGGCGCGACGGCCGACGAGGATCAACGGCTGGCCGAGGAGCTGAGCAACTCGCTCAAAGACCGGGCGGAGCACGTGATGCTGGTTGATCTTGCACGCAACGACATCAACCGCGTCTGCGACCCAGTGACTGTGCGCGTGGACCGACTCATGGTGGTGGAGCGCTTCAGCCATGTGCAGCACCTGGTGTCACAGGTCTCAGGCGTGCTCCGGCCAGGCAAGACGCGGTTTGACGCGCTGCGTTCGGTATTCCCAGCAGGCACTGTCTCGGGCGCGCCCAAGGTGCGGGCCATGGAGCTCATTGCGGAGCTCGAGGGCGAGAAGCGAGGCGTCTATGCCGGGGCCGTGGGCTACTTTGGCTACGGAGGACAGGACGAATCTGGCAGGCCGGTGCCAGGTGCCATGGATACGTGCATTGCGCTCCGGACCATGATGACCAAGGACGGGGTGGCCTATTTACAAGCAGGTGAGTCGATGCTACTACTACTGCCACTACTCTAGGGTTTGATACAGGGCCGCTAATGCATGCAAGGCGGGGGCATCGTGTTTGACTCGGATGAATACGAGGAGTGGCAGGAGACGATGAATAAGTTGGGCGCAAACATGCAATGCATCGCATCTGCCGAGCAGCTTTACCACGAAGAAGAAATACAGGAGACTGTGTAGCATTTACATTGCAACTGACTGTCCTTGACTTCAGCTCGTTTGCAGCGGCATAATAAAGACTAATGTCCGGGGTTGACACTTTGTATGCTTCAACATCAAGGGTTAATGAACTAGTAATGGAACACGTTATGCGATGGTGATGCTTCCAATCTAGATTTCCGGGGCGCCATCTAGAAGCCAGGCGACACCATGATTGGACCTGGCCCTTGGTGGTGAGTCTAATGTGCCAAATAACATGTCAAACCGATTGGTTTATGCCTTCTAACCTTGTCTTGTTTGAAGTTTATCCCATTTCGTAGCACCACTACTACTACTTGGTACAAAGCACTACTACTACTACTACTAGGTAGGTACTACTACCTAGTACTAGTAGTAGCTGCAACGACAGCAGCTGGCGGGTAACAGGGCACTAGTATTTTCCTTGTCGGGTCCTTTTTCATGTCTCATGTCATTCCGCCGTGGTCCGTTGATGCCTTTGGACCGTAGTTCAGTCGGGTGCGGGCATTAATGTTTGGCCGGGGGTTCAAAACTGTTTTGGGTGTGCGCCGACGAGCACAAGGCTGTCCAGTCACTGCCCTCCCTCAGGGAGATGTAGCGCTGGGCAGAGGCAGGCTAGGGCTAATTGGGTCGAGCTGATTGATGGAGGAGGGGGGCGGGGGCTGACGATTGGAAGGGCCGTGGTGGGCGTCGTCGTCGTCGCTGCCGTCCGGGTCAATGGTCCAGACCCAATGGCGATGCTTGTCTGCTAATCTCTTGCGCTTGCGCGAGGCCGTGGTGCGATCAAGGGTGTCCAAGGGGCCGGGAGTTTGGCCGGCGTCTTGCATCTCGTTGGGCCATGGGGCGGCTTGGGGCGAGAGGGGCGAGTTGGGAGACGACATGTCCTCGGCCAAGAGGTCAATGTGGGATTTTGTGTACGTGTTTGTTGTGATTTCCTGCGTCAGGGGACTGTCGTATTCGACACGTTTAGAGGTGCGTTGGTGGTGGTGGTGTGAGTGGTGTTGATGTTGGTGGTGGTGGTGTTGATGTTGGTGGTGGTGGCGGCGCAACGAGGCCGTCGACGCTGTTGTTCTACAAGAGAGGGGAGAGTTGCGGAGGATGCTGTGCAGGCTGTGAGGGTGGGTATAGGGCAGAGAGCAGCGAGCATTGGCGGCAGCGGGCGACTGGGCTGGGCCATGGGCTTGAGAATCGGGGCGAGCTTCAAGACCAAGGTGCGAGGAGCAAAAGGCAAAGGCATTGGCGCGGGCGGCGGGCTCGTCAGTCTCGGCGGACAGCGGGGGCGTGGCCGTCATGACGCTGGCAGCATCGCGGCGAGGACAAGGCAGCGTGGCCGTCAGCGGGGTGTCGGGACACGACGAGGCCAGGTGAGGCGTGGTGAGGCGGCTGTCGACAGCAGGGGCGGCGGCACTGGCGAGGGCACTGGCGAGGGCAGTCGACGCAGCATCGGGGCGCAGGCCCGTCGTCTTGATCTTGAGGGACAGGCGCGGCCTCTTGGAGGGCAGCGATGCCATGGCGGAGCTGGGGCAGGCAGACGGGACAAGACATCAAGCCAGTGGGTGAGGACAGAGCAAGCATCCAGCACCGCGCCAGGGATACTTATACCACTGCATTATTCCAGCACAAGCCAGCCAAGACATCAAGGCTAGAGCGAGGCAGGTACCTGGCTGGCGTCGTGGGACCCCTGGCCTCGCCGCAACAATGTCGAGAGCAGTAGGCAGCAGCTGCTCGACTGTGACATGTTATTAACGTTTGATTATGACATTAGCCACCTCTCAGGGCCCTGCGCGTGCAGCAAGGGGGGCGCCGTGTCTACCTGGCCAGCCAGCCAGCTACTTGCCAAACATGGACATGCCGGCCACACGCGCCCATACTAGTTTCACCTCGTCCTTGATGCCACCAGCCTGCCTTTTTGCACGGCGCCTACACAGCTGCCCGCATTCGGTATGCTGCCTTCCGTGAGACGCCTGGAATGCCCAAGCCAGCGCTAGTCTGGGCCAGACGTTGCATACGCCTGCTGCCTGGTCCAGCCAGCTGCATCACGGCCACGGCGAATGAAACGTGCCCTTGCCCCACGGATTTATTAATTTTTTTTTAAAAAAAAAGAGCGAGGCAAAGAAAATAACAAGAATAATAATCATTGCTACACGGCGCCGCGGCCTGAGCGTACCACCGAGACATCTTGTTACTATTTGTGACCAGCCGCGCCAGCTCCAGGAATAGCAGCAGCGCGGCCGGCCGGAAGCCGTCGTCCTGTCCGCGCCAGCTGCTGCCAGCTGCTCCCGCTGCCCCCCGTATCAGTCCCCCTCTCGTATTCGCCAGCTGCTCTTGAAGCGTGCTCACCGCCGCGACTCAAAACGCGTCAATCGGACCGTCTTGTCGTCCGCCATAGCAGTCCACTATAGCAGTCCGCCATAGCAGCCCACCCATACGCAGCCATGGCTCCCGTCGACAGGCGCTATGCTGCCGCCGTCCAAAAACGTTCCCCGTCGCAAAGACAACCGCCTCATCCTGCAATTTGTATGTACATTCCTCGCCCGCCTGTCTCTACTGCCGTTTGCGCCGCCCCACTCACGGCCACTCCAGGACTATGACTGCTTCTATGCCCAGGTTCTGCAAAACAGAGACCCAGTCCTCAAGACGCAGCCGCTCGGAGTCAAGCAAAAGAACATTCTCGCAACATGCAACTACCCTGCCCGTCGTTGCGGTGTCGCCAAGCTTATGCTTGTCTCCGAAGCAAAGAGAATTTGTCCGGAGCTTGTCCTTGTCGACGGCGAGGACCTGACGCCCTTTCGCGACGTGAGCAAGCGACTTTATCGCTTCCTTTGCTCTCACTCTTGGAATAATAGGGTTGAGCGCCTAGGCTTTGATGAAGTCTTTATGGGTATCTCATCACCCGCTCCATCTTGTTGATGCAGAGCCGCCGTTGCTGACGGCCGCTTGGCAGACGTCACCGACATTGTAGATTACAACATATCATGCATCAACCAATCCTCAATGCAAACCTCCTTCTTTTGCCTATCCAGACTCGATCCTCAAAGCGGCTTTGTCTGTGACTTGACGTCTGTTGCCGGCTGCCTTGTTGGCCCGCCTGCCCCCGAGACGTGCCTCGAAAATCACGTCTACTTGCGTCTCTTGCTCGGCTCCCATCTCGCCCACTATCTGCGATGCAAGCTGGAGAGCGATTTTGGATACACTTCCACATGCGGCATCGCAACCAACAAGCTACTGGCCAAGCTCGCCGGTGGCTGCAACAAGCCCCAAAATCAAACAACCTTGCTGGCGCTGGAGCCACAAGACTCTCTTGATTTTTTGGACAAGCGCAAAATCCGGGACATTACAGGCCTTGGGTCCAAAACCGCTCACTCACTCGAGTCGTACGTCTTGAACCAGGGAAGCATAGATTCCCCCGACTCTCATGTGAATGTCCGGCAAATACGGCAGCATAAAGACATGTCACCCGCTCTGCTCGAGAGTCTGCTCGCCGGTCCGGGATCTGAAAAGGGTATCGGAGCTCGGGTCTGGGCTCTCCTTCATGGCGTAGACCCTACCGAGGTCAAGGAAGCCAGCGATATCCCATCGCAGATTAGCATAGAGGATACTTACAAGGGCCTCGAAACCATGGCACAAATCACCGAGGAGCTTCATAAACTCTCTTGCTCTCTTATACGCAGAATGAGAACCGATCTCGTTGCCCCCTTGGAGCAGTGTCATGGCCCGTCCGAAACAGCTAGATGGACTGCGCGGCCAAAAACGCTTCGTCTATCTGCTAGATGGTGGCCTAGCCGTCAGGACTCGCATCAAAGCCACGCTCAGAATCCAGGTCTCAACTACAACCGTGTTTCACGCTCGGGGCTGCTGCCAGGCTGTGTCTTTGATTTATCTACCGACATTGAGCCGATTGCTCAGCAGTTGGTAGCCAACGCCCTACTCCCGCTCATGCGTCGCCTACAGAGCGACAAAGGACAGAGGGGAAAAATCCAGCTTCTCAACATTTGTGTCACCAACATGTTGGTGGGTGCTGCCGACGACAAGACGGGCGCTGGGCGGGATATTGCCGTCATGCTGAAGAGACAGCATACGGCTGTTGGTCCGTGGCGAGCGACGGAGGAGGCGACTTGTGGAATTGATGGGCACACTGGACATGTCACAGACGAGGCGGACGGCGAGGAATCAAATGAAGACGTGAGCTGGGACGGTGCTGTGCACCCGCCGTGCTGCCGGTGCGGGCACCCCATTCCCGAATTTGCGCTGGCTGCCCATATGCGTTATCACGAGTTGGAAGGGTGACTAAGGGCCCAGTTGTCATGTGGCCGGGTCCGTGGCTGACACAAATAGCTTGCTGTCCCGTCTGTGCTACTCGTCAGTGGCGAGACGTTGCAACAGGCAACAATGTCGGGATTGACGAGAGCTATTCTTTTTGCGCTGTTGGCTTGGCGCCAGACAGGAAACAGAGACTTGGCGCCTTGGATGATGCAGCTGGCCGTTATTGATGGGTAAACAATGCATCCGCGTTGGTGGTTTTCTTTGCATCAGCCTGGCTTCGACTGGCTGCGCCAGTGTTGCATCAAGCACAGCTGCCAACGGCGACGGGCGTGGGAGGGGGAGAGAAAGCAAACCGAAAGGCTTTGGCTGCTCTGGAGATACAACTATGGTGCTTTGCTCTACGGGTGTGTGCAGGTGGCATGTGGAGTGGACAGACGGGACAGAAATAGATGGGTGGACTGTGACGGGGGCGCGGAAGAGGGACGGAGCACGAGCGTGGCTGTCGTGGTGCATTTTGCTGTATTCTTGTTTTTGCTTGCCTTGATAGCTCTCGACGACATGCCTGTCGCGGTTGAAAGCAACAGAGGCGGCCTACAGGCAGACGCTGCGCTGAAACATGAGGCATGGTGCCCGGTGCTTGGCTGGTGTTGCAGCAGTGCTCGACGCACGCGCCAAAGGCCTCTGGTGACGAGGCAGAGATAGAAAGGAAAAAAGAGCAAAGAAGCGCGCTGCCGGCGACGTTGAGGTGAGTCGCGGCGCGCGTGGGCAGCGTCAGTGCCTCCTTCCTCAGTCGTGGCTCACTCTTGCAGCTGCCCGCAGGACACAAGAATCAAAGCAAGTGCGGCCGTGGTGATCCGCACCTCCTTCCTGCTGGGTCGGCGACGCAGACGAGGCAAGCGCCAGCCACCGACTGCGCTGGCTGGGCCGTGATGGACTCGGGCGCGCCTGCCACATTGATGCTGGCGCCTGCTGCTGCTCGTGTGCAAGAATTTGCAGCTTTTGCAGCCTGCTTGTTCTCTTGTCCTCTTGTCCTCGTCTCCTCGTCTCCTTCTGCCCTCTTCCTTTGATCCTCGTCGAGCCTCGATTCCGTGCTCTTGTTTCCCTCAACAGCCTCGCTGTCCCGCCATGTGCATGCAAACAACTGTCGACGCTTAAGACTGGCTGGCACGGCAGCAGCGTGTCAAGCTGGAGAAGGACTGGGCGAAGCAAACGCTTCTTTCTCGCCCTCATGGCCAGATCCTATTAGAAACAGCCCGACTGCTCATTCACTTCTGCCAGCTGCTTTTGGTGCGCGCTCTTGTCTCTTGTCTGGCGGAGCCTGCAAGTAAATGCATGCCTCTTGCAGTTTCTTGCCACACTCCAGTCTTGAGCCCGCTTCTTGCATCCTCTGCCTCTTCTCCACTTCTGGCTCGCTCTTCTTTGCCACAACCCGTCATCCTTTTTTTTTTCCTGCTTCTCGTCCCTACCTAGTATCTTCTGCCAACTCGGCTGATCCGCCACAGCTGTTACCTTTTGCCGTGGGCAGTGGCGCCGTCTAGATATCGGACGACAGCCGGTCTGGCAAATTGACCGTCACAATGGGTCGAGGAGGCCGAGGCGGCCACCAGACGTCGCTGGGCCGTCCCGTCGACCTCACGGGCCTCATCTCTTTGGCGGAGCGCAATGATTTGACGACGCTTGTTGGTGCCATCACGGACAAGATGCACAATGACATTGGCGCCATTTTTGACTCGCCGCCAGTGACGCCTGTATGGAGCGACCACGACCACCACCACTGGCTTTCTCTGGCTCTGTTCCACCGACGCCACGGCGACCACAAGGAGAATACTCCGCCTCTGGTCTCTTCTCCGCTGCCCAAGCCCAAGCCCAAGTTTGTTGGTGATGGCTCCAAGGTGTATTCCAAGGCCCACGGCATCGTGGAAAAGGAAGAGACTCAGGCCATGACGCCTCAGCTCTGCGAGCTTAAAAAAGAAGCCCTTACCTTTTTTCGCAAGTGGCAGAATGCAATCATTCAACGCACTCGCGACATTATCGTGACTGATGCCTCTAGCACTTCAACCGCTCAAGCTAATAACACCCGCGGTCGTGGCGGTCGTGGCTTTCGAGGCGGTCCGCGTGGCCGTGGCGGCCGAGGTGGCGTGGCTGCCAGTTCACGAGCTGCTCTGACGTTGGCCATAGGCAAGTCTTTACCTGGACACGCCCTTGTACTCTGCTGGCATCATTTTGACTCTTTCTTCAGGTCCCCCCCGTGTCCCGTCGACCTATTTAGACCGCGAGTTTGCCCACAAGTTTCCGCCAATTCCAAACACGCTGTGGACCTTGCACATGGACAAGAGAAAGCTCCTGCTGCACATTGTTATGCTGCTCGTGCTCTCTCTGCAAGACTTCAACGCCAATGCTCGCATTTTTCTCTTGAACCTTGCCTCGTCGATGAACTTGTCCATGTCCATTTTTCAGACGGACGAACGCCGCATCGCACAGGGCCTCGCAAAGGCTGCCATTGAGTTCGCCCCAGATCCCGAGGTTGGCCTCAAGCCAGAAGAGATTATCAAGGGTCCTCGCAGATGGAAAGTTGGATTTGCCGGCTCTGGCATGAATACCAATATCATTGCTTGTCTCAAGTCTGCTGGCATTGGCACCATTAACAGCGGACTTGGTCTATCCACGACTGCTTTGGCGGGTCTCTTGGGACCCATGGCTGAGCATGGTCAGTTGATTGGAAACCTCTTTGGCATGAGCTCTATGAGGCCGACTAGCAAGATGCTGGAGACTTCGACCAAGGAGATTCAAGACTTTGCCTTTGTTCGCCTTCATGACGACGCACACTCGGAGTATCGTGCCCCCAAGGAGGCTCCCGCTGCCGACCGCAGACTTCGTCTGGTTATTGCCCTCAATGGCTCTATCTCTAGTGATGGAGACTTATATAAGCCCTGGCGATATCTTGGCCGCCAAGCTGAGACTTATGCCATGCGATGGGAGGTTCCTGCTCTGACAAACTTGGGCAGTGCGCTTGAAACGGCGACGAGGAGCCTGGCTTGGGAGCATGCCAGGAAGGAAATCATGTCTCGATCGAGTAAGTTGAAGACTTGCTCTCTGCCATGGCTGTTTTGGCTGACTGGCTGCAGTTTTTTCCACCTTGATTGACTCTTCATGGCCTGTGGCCCTCCTCAAGGTGAGCAAGGTGATCGATAACCCTTGGGGACTGGGCATGGTGCGCGCCGAAAAGGCAGGAGCTGTTCTTGCCGACGCAATTGTGCGCCACAAGTTTCAGGGAGAGCGCTCTGTGTCCCTGGTTGGCTACGGACTGGCTGCTCGAGCCATTTATACGTGCCTCATGGTGCTGGCGGAGCGTCGCCAGTTTGGCCTCATTGATTCAGTTGTCATCATGGGAGCTCCTGCTCCATCCGAGAGCCGTGTATGGCTCACTCTAAAGAGCGTCGTATCAGGCCGCCTCGTTAATGTCTACTCGGAACACGACTATATGCTCGCCTTTCTCTTTCGCACGTCGAATTTGCACTACGGTATTGCGGGCTTGCAAGAGATTCAGGGAGCCCAGGGCGTGGAGAATTATCGCGTCAAGGAGCTTCCACAGGGTCATCTCGACTACCAGAAGCTGACGGGCCGAATCTTCAAGGATATTGGATGGGAGGATCTTGACGTGGAGGCGGTCAAGGCGGATCAAGTCCATGTGGTGCCCGAGAGATCGCAGCGCAAGCCCTCTGGGGCCAAGAGGGGCCGAGGATGGGGAAGCCGTGGCCGACGAGGTGGCTCGCAGAGCGTCAGAGCCTAGAGCAGGACCTGTACCGGCACCTGGGCCTGGGCCGCCTCTTGTTTTGTTGTGTTTTGGCTGGAAAAAGGCCGAGGCTTTTTGTTTTATCTTTGGACGGCAGAGTCGGCTATGCATCGAGACTGGAGTTTAGGTAGCTACATCGACACATGCCCGCCACGAGATGTATTAGGCGCCCTCGTGGCAGTCTTGGCACCGTATTGTTTGAGAATACATTGTTATACTAGGCTTGTATGTGGGAGTGTGGTGCACGGATTGAGTGGGAGGTGGAGAAATGAGAGGCGTGGTACAAGGACTTGATGGGGTAGTAGTTGTTATAGGTGTATTGCCGCAGCTGAATGCCGTGGCACTCGGGGGATGGCAATCCATGTCGTTGGCTAGTGTGGATGCTCTAGTTGCCTCGTCGTCGCCTTTGTTGGGCGCCGCCCCCTTGCTTCCTGGCCGGGTCCCTTGTCCCCTGGCCGTTGTCGTCTGCGTGCCGTTTCCCAACCCCCTGGAGGCAAATCCCTGTCTTGGTTGCATCCAGGCAATAGGATACGAAGGCGGGCCGTGAAACGGCATCAGGTCTGGGGGGAACTGCTGTGTTTTGTTTCCCACTTGTCAAGAGACTAGGGAATAGTTACAAGGAGACCTGGTTTAAAAAAAAAACACATGAAAAATATTTCAGACACAAAGATGGGAAATTTGGAGAAGAGGGTGAAGAAGAAAAAAAAACATGTCATTGAGCCATGCTTTTCCCCCTTGTTATTATCCTCTTGCAAAGGATTAAATTTTTTGAATGTGCGTCTTCTTATATTTTCTTGGTCAAGAGTCTAATCTTTTTTATTTTTTTTTTGCCTGGACAAATGGCCAAGTACATTGACAGAGGCGGGGATCAAGGCAAAAAAAAAAAAAAAATGGAAGAGAAATGGAGAGGTGGAGAGGTATAGACGGTGGAGGACAACAAGACCGGGGAGGAAAGAAGACGAGGGAGTTTTTTTTGTTTTTTAATGTACACGGGCGGGCGGGGAGAAAAAGAGGCCAAAGCCATGGCGGATGCACCAAGATGACGTGAAGAAAAGAAGCAAGAGAAGAAGAAAGACACAAGAGAAGAGAAGGAGAAAAAGACACGGGTCCAGGATACTCCGTAAAAGAAGCGCCACTAGGACATGGACTTGGACAGTACGGAGCAAAAAAAAGAGAACAAGATGAATGTACGAAGAGAGAGAAGAAAGAGACGGACAGAAAAAAAAGAGAGGGAAAAAAAAAAGACGGAAAAGAAAAAAAAAAGAGACGGAAAAAAAAGGGGGGGAAAAGCATTTAGGGCGGAGGGGTGGAACCGAGCATGCTGGGCACCTGCTTGCGGGCAACGAGGCGCGGCCCGCGCTGCTCGGGACGCAAGACGGCGTGAATGGAGCGCGGCTCACGCATCAGAGTGCGGTCGAGGCGCGAAGGGATGCGCGTCACGACGGAGCGGTACTCGCCGGGAAAGTGCGCCTTGGCGGGGGGAACCGAGGCGGTGCGCCAAATGTGCTCCGACGTGTCGGCCAAAAAGGGCGTGGCCTTGGTGGAGAGGGGGCGGGCGGGAGGAGGCATGCAAGAGGCATTGGTGGAGGCGCCGTGCGAGGCGCGAATGGTGGAGAGGCGCGACAGGCCCGACGAGAGGCCAGGGCGGCGGCGGGCGCGTTTGGCGGCAATGACTTCGTCAAAGAGGCGGACCGAGGGGTGGGTGGGAGGCGTGGTTTCGCGCTGGTGGATAAACTCGTTGAAGGCTAGAGGGCGGGCGTTGGTTAGCAAGAAGAAGAAGAAGAAGAGGGCGAGGGGCGAGGAGTCAAGGGGGAGAGGAGAGACCAACCCTGAGTGTCGCGCAGCATGCGGGCATAGTCTTGCTGCTCGTGGGGCAGGCCCTTGATAAAGGCGTCCATGTCAAAGGCATAGAGCTGGCCATTGCTCCGCTGCTGCTTGGAGGGCCGGGCCAGGTGCTTGCGGTACGTGTACAGCAGGCTGGCCATGCAGCGGGCAAAGGCGGCGCGGACGCGGTCAGCGTCAAAGGCCTGGGGACAGACAAGCGACACGTGGCCCAGACAGCGGCCATGGGCCACGGTGGCGCAGGCGGCGCACTGGTACATGGCGTCGCCGTCGGGGCGGTCGTCGCAAATGGAGCAGGCGGCGGGCGAGTCGGGGGGCTGCAGCGTCAGACAGTGGCCCTCGACCCAGGTGGTGGTGAGGGTGTTGCGCACGGGCTGCATGGGCATGCTGGGCATAATGGTCGAGGCGGCCAGCGTGGACTGGGCATACGACGAGGGCGCGTAGCCCACGCTCGAGTCCACCGACAGGCCCGAGATGGACGCGTTGGCCTGGTGGCCGTTGAGCAGCGCGCCGCCGGGGCGCAGGCCAAACGACGAGCTGCGCCGGCCCTTGTCCTCGCCAAAGTGCCCCGACCGCTTCTCGCGCAGCGTCGCCGTCAGCGCAAACCCCGAGTCGCTGCGTGCCAGTGCCGTCTTGCCTGCCACCTGCGTCGACACCGACGACTGCGGGCTGGTGCCGCTCGACTTGCTGGTGCCCGGCCGCTCGCTGCGTCCGCCCTCGGTTGCCGACACGCTAAAGGCGTTGAAGACGGGCGCCGCCGCCTCATCCGTCGCTTCGCCAAAGCTTGCCGAGTTTTGCGACACCCACTTGGCCAGCGTCCCCGCCCGCGGCGACGCCATGAAGATGGATCCATTCTCCGACGAAAACGAGTCATAGGGAAACGACTCAATCGCATACGGCGGAGGCCCCACCGCCACTCCCAGCCGCTGCGCGTGAGGCGCCGCAAGCTGCAGCAGCGACATGAGCTTGCGCCGCTGCCCCCGTGGCAGCCGCTGTGGCTGTCCCGTCGCCTCAACCGTGTTCTTGTCCAGGTCCACCAGCACGTAGTCGTCCTCGGGCAGCTCGATGCGCTCATATCGCCGCTCAACCCCAATAATGTACGGGCACGGAGCCTCCAGCGCCGATATCAGCCGCGCCGGCAGCACCGGGATGAAGATGCTCGCCCACTTGAGCGGGTACAGCAGGCTGGCCAGTCCGTGGCACGCCAGGTGCAGCATGCTCGTGTGCGACGACAAGAAGATGATGCGCGACTCCGACATGCCGTACTCGAATACCGCCACCACATTCTCCAGCGACAGGCTGCGAAACAGCGCATACAGGTCCACCGTCCGCCATCCCGGCAGCTCATTCGGGCCCTCCTTGCGCGCATACAGCCTCAGCTCCCGAACCACCAGCTCCACCTGCGTCTTGGACCCCAGCGGACTGACCGCCTCGCTGCACAGATTCACCACGTAGCGCTCCAGCGGCTGCCACAGCCCCTTGACCGGCGAGCTCGGCGGCACCCGCAGCACGCTGCCGTCCGTCATGGGAACCACAATCGCCTTGAGCCACTCCTTCCAAAACGCCATGTTGGCAGGCTCCCGTCCCAGGATCCCATATGCTCGTGGAATCCACAGCCCGCTCTCCCCAGCCGTCAGCCCTTCAATCTTGGACGCCGCCCCATGTCGTAGCGGCCGCAGCATGTCAGTCATGAGCGTAATCTTTTCCTCCACCAGCCCAATCTCCTCCTCGAGCTCCTCGCGCGCCCTCGATCCAGACGCCATGGCCGGTAGCCTAGACAGCAGCTGTGACAAGTGTATGCGTTCGCCCGCCAGCCGCTCCCCCAGACTGGCCGCCAATTCTCGCTCTTCATTCGACATGTGGTTTTGCCGCCACTCCTCGCACTTGGTCTCCACCTCGTCCGCCACGTCGGCCGTCAGCGCTACCCACACAATAATCGTGATGCCGTACAGCCTCGAATTGTCCTCTGAAGTCATGGTAAACCCGTGCCATGTCGACCGCGGCCGGTCATCCGACGACACGATTTGTATGTCGTTGGGAAAGGCAAACATGGGCACATAGTCGGGGAACTTGCCGCGTCGCCCAACCTCGTCCGTGGCAGTCTTGGGCGGATATCGGTCCAGCAACACGGGCTCAAACCTCCGCTTCAGAGGATGCATGTCGGCATCCATGTTGAGAGGCTCGGGCGGCGGGATAACAGAGTTGTAGTTGCTCAGTCGCTTTGCCGTGCGGATCGAGGCTGCGGGACCCTTCATGTCAATACACTGCTCCCATCCACCCTGCTCCACACTACAAGCTGGCGACAGACCTGCTCTGCTAGAGACACTCAGGCGCGCCGCCGCCGGCTGCTTGCGCATGCTATTCATGTCTCTGAAGCTGATTTTGCGCCGAATGCTGCCCTTGATGCTCTTGAGAGGGCTCATTCTGCCGCTCGGGGGCGTCTCATCGGCCCGTATCCGCTCCGCCCGGGGCTTCACCATGGGCGGCCGCGACTGCGTCTTGGCGCCCGCGCTAAACGAGAGGTCTTGGAGAAAGGTTTCGCGCTCTGCAGCAAACTTGACGAGCGCCGTGTCAAAGTCAAAGTGGCCCAGTGGCGCCGCCTCTGCAGCTGTGCCGCCTGCATTAGCGGCAGAGACATTGGCGTGGCCGTTGGAGTTGCCATTGGCACTGCCGTTGCTGTCCGATGTCTTGGTGGGCTTAATCGTGGCGCTGCTCCGGTTGCTCCTCGTCGTGCCTTCGCGCTCCTCAAACGTAGCCATGGAGAAGCGCCCATCGCACGACGTCTTGGAGAGGCGGTTGGCCGAGTTTTGCCGCGAGTGGCGTGCAGCATTCGCCTTTGGTTGGCCGCTGTGCATGTGGCT
Source organism: Ophiocordyceps australis (assembly GCA_002591415.1). NCBI lineage: Eukaryota > Fungi > Ascomycota > Sordariomycetes > Hypocreales > Ophiocordycipitaceae > Ophiocordyceps > Ophiocordyceps australis. The sequence continues at coordinate 52,338 of NJET01000021.1, read as the reverse complement.
GTCATCCGGCTCGCCATCTTCGTTAATGGTGGAGTCGACGGGCAGGCTTACGGGCGGCACGTCATCGTCGTATGAAATGGCCTCTACACCGGCGATCCAGAAGTAATCGGCCAGAGGCGTCGCCGAGTTGTCCATGACATGAAGCCGGCTTGCCCAATGCGAGCTCGACGCCGCCTGCGAGCAACGACAACGAGGCGGAGCGACAACGGGCTTCAAGCTACCAATGATTGGCCAAGGCACCCACGTCGATGGGATGCTTTGCTCCGGGCGACCGACAAGATGAGGGGCAAAGATGAAAGAGGACAGCAGGCAGACGACAGGACAAAATCTCCTGCCATGCAGTGTCGGTCAGTAGCTATGTTATAGGGGGATGCAGTGTGCAGGCGGGCTCCCGAGGCCATTCGTGACAACGCACCAGCTGCACCAGCCAGGGAAAAAAAAGACGCCGCCAAGATTGTCGAGGACCGTGCAAACGTCAAGAATGGATGCTCTGGCGCCTTTACCCACCCAAGTCGACAGCAGCTTGACGCGGGCCCGGCGCTGGCGGAAAGACGGAAAGACGAGGCCCTTGAAGACCAATGGTTTGGAGCCTCCAAAATGTCGGATCCGAAACGGGGCTAGAAGGACTCAGCGGGCTTTTGCTGTGGCTCTCAAAGCACGACTTGTTGGTTGGCTGGCGGCGGACACGACAAGAACTCTCGACACGACTGGACAGCATGCAAAAGAGAGCGAATAGACGGCCGCCTTTGAGGTGCCTGCTCAGCCTTATTATGTAAGACACGCAGGTACCCAGCAAGTACACGCCCATGCAAGCCGAGGCGAGACAAGCAAACAGCGGCAAGTCGGTGGGTAGCCAGAGGCCATAGCGGACAGCAGATATAGCGGGCCGCAGCCGACGGCGCAGAGGGGGCAAAAGGGAACAAGTGGACGAGGAGAGAAAAAAAGGGGGGGCCACAGCCATACGAGCTGGCGACACCCGGTCGATGCACGTCTAGAGGCAAAAAAAAAAAAAAAAAGCCTACCTCGCAAGCTTGATGCTCTCGAGGGGTGCCAGAGCCCATCTACCTGGGCAATACATCATGGTGGCGGGCCAGCAGTGGAGCCGGCCACATCGGGCTTGCTGCAACGACCAGCTGCCCCTGCGTTTTGCAGCGCCTCGGCACTGGCGCCGTCTTGCCGACTCGACCGTCCACCTTGACCCATGCCCGGGGCCAATCACCAGGCCTTGCTCCAGCAGTTCGCCTGTGAACCTGGTGCCTGTTGGCCGTGTCAGATGCACGCAGCAGCTGCCCTCCCCTGTGTGCCGGATGAAAAAATAAATAAATGAATAAAAAAACAAATAAAAACCACACACAAAAGAAGGAAAAATAAAAAATAAAAATAAAAAAGAGCGCGAGACCTCCCTCACTCCGGCTCTTTCCTTTTGCCGCCGGCGAGCCAGCGTCGCAAACACGCCCGTTCATGGCCAAGAGGCGTAGCCCTGATCCACCACAAAGGCCAGCTTCCAACTAGTAGTAGCAAATCCACAGGCCCCAAAAATCCACAGACCAAAGTGTGCTCAATCCGCCCCCCAAAATCCCTGGCGACCCGCCCGTGCCCGCCTGTTCGGTATCCAGAGACGTCATGACAGCCGGAACGAGCAACAGAAAAGGGGCAAGCTTTGTCTCTAGACGCAGTCTTGTCTTGGCATGACACTGTTGCATTCGCCATGTCAAATGCAACTACGCGTCGCACATGGTCCACGGCCAGCCGCCCAAACGCCGCACAGCATCCTGCCGCTGCCCGACAAGCTTTTTTGCTCCCCGCCAGCACCATCACGGGCTCCAAGACTACACCCCAGGGGTACCTGCCAGGTAGCTGCTAGCTAGCCACAAGACCAAGCCAGGTTGGGCCGTGGCTATACTCTGCTTGCTCTATATAAAATGCCGCCTTTTTTTTGATTGCCAGCAGAGGCAGCCAACCACTTGCCGCCTCACCACCTCCCTTGTACCAACAATCTATTTGAATCAGCACCTAGCTACTCGCCAATCAAGGTCCCTCGACCGCCGCCCTCCAGGGGGGCCTTGCAGACACTTGCTACCTGTCCTGCGAATAATGGTCTCGAGTGCTGGCCAAGCTACTCGCTACTCATGCCACTTGGGAAAACAATGCGGGCTTGCCTTATGCATCCACCCTAGTGCCGCCATTATTCGTGGGCGATGGCGCTCTAGCTCAGCTAGCTCCATGTCGCCCCGTCTGTGCGGCCCTCTGTGCTGGCCCGTCCCATGCGGTCAAGTCCGCTCCTCCCAAGCTACTTGCACATACAACAGACTGCAGTCTGAGATGCCACTCCACGTCTCCAAATCCAATCTACGCCTCGACACAATGGCTCGGCTTCTGGGGCCCTGGGCTCGGCCCCGCGATTCGACCATGGTCAGATCCATGGCTTCCTCTGCAACCACACAGACTGCACCCCCTCCTCACCGTGTCACCCGGGTCCCAAGCTTCCCTGTCGATAGGAAGCCCTTGTTCCCCATCTGGCCCCTCCACCCGATGCCCAAGACGCCAAACGTAATTCTTTGGTCCGTAGTCCCGTCATTGCGCTCCTTGGCCTCGTCGTCGATGATGAAGCACACCTGCTCTACCTCTCCTGAATGCAGCACTGGCTTTTCGCTGCCACTCACTTCCCAGTTGCAGTCTTGGCACTTGAGCCCAGGCTCCAGTTCCATGGCCACCTTTTCCAGTTGTACCACCTCCTCGCTGCAGTTTTCCAGCTGCGCTTCAAGCACCCATCTCCTTCCACCTGCCCTCTTGCCCTCTTGCTCCGCCTCCTTGCTCATGCTCACCACCCCCACCTTTGTCCTCACCACCAGAGACGCCTTGCAGATAAACTGGTAGAGTTTTCGAAACGTTCTCGTTCGTCCACTCGTGTCCGACGCCTCGTAGTAGCTCACCGTCACCGCCAATACGTGGTTCCCTTCTTCCTTGAGATCAAACGACAAAACCTTTTGTAGTGTCTCTCCAGCCTCTAAATCGGTACCATCATCACCTGTTGGCCGCAGCTCCAGCGGCTGCGCTGCGGCAAGCCCAGGCGTCTTCATCTCCGCCGTGATTCGAACGTCCCGAATGCGTTTCGGCGTCTCTGCCGTCAGGTCATTGTTTGCGCATAGCGTACAGCTAAATGTCTCGCCCACATAGGCAGAACCAAACGAGACGGGGAGGTTGAGGATAGGGCTCAGCACAAACGGCACCGAATCCGCTTTAGTCTTGTCGCTGCGATAAGCCAGAGAGGCTGGCGCAGTGCACTGAGATGTCGAGAGGAGCGAACACGGAGACTCGATGGGATGTTGCGTAACAAGGGAAGGTCGTGAAAGCCTAGAGTCCTCTCTCCAGTTAATACAGGCCACGTCTATGTACCTAGGCTTGATTCTCCCGCTCACCTACCTCAGCACTTTAATGGAAACGGCATGAGGTTCCTTGATTGGGTCATGCGAGGGATATCTTTGGTGGCTCATGCTTGCGCACAAAGTATCTAAACCTACTGCTCGAGAAATGCAAAAAATATACAATCTCTTCCAACTCTTGCACAGGTCGCCAAGCTTAGGTACCTATCTATCGTACTCATGAGACTTACTGGCAGATGGTTAGGCGTCGTGAATTCGTCGGCGGCGGTTATTGGGACGACATCTATCGATAAGATCCACCGTCATTGTGTGTCGCGCTACCCTGTACCAATTACGGGGAAATTCTTCAGCACTCAACAGAAGCACCCGCATCAGAGAATCTCTAAAGAATGTTCTACTTGAGTCTGACATCTACAACTCAATTTTAAAAGAAATGTGCGCTGGGCAATAATAAGATTGGCACGCCCTGACAGTAGCACTCTAGTAGCGAACTTCTGATCTACCTAGATCTTGACATGTCATCCCCAGGCTCTTTAGACTCCAGCGTCGCGTTACTTGGCCCATGGCAGCAAACCCCCACCACCCTAAGAAAGCCCACACCGCGACGGGCTTGTATCTGTCACCATTTCGAAAAAAATCATCTTTCAAAGGCCAGGCGGAGGTGGAATCTATAATCTGATTAGCATGCGGCCTTGGTGATAAATCATGCAACTAGTTGCATACGGCATTGTATCCATTGGAAGGCGGTGGTGGCGGTGGAGGTGATGCAGACGGTGGAGGAGCGGGTGCAGCATCCGGAGGCGGAGGCGGAGGTGCTGACTCGCTGGGAGGAGGCGGCGGAGCTGTCGATGCGCCTGGAGCCGACTGTCCACCCGGAATCTGGGCCTGTGGATAATAGTATTGGTACCATGCCACATAGCTGCCATGTTCGTTAGCCTTGACCACTCGACTCGGCTGTAATGTCACCGTACTTCTGATAGCCGCCATAAGCAGCATATGGATCAGCACCGCTGCCATTATAATATGACGCGTACTGAGACCAGTCGGCAGTGGCTGTTGGAGCCGCAGGAGTTGCGGGAGAGGCCGAACTTCCAGGAACCGGCGCGCTTTCAGACCCCTGCCTACCATAGGGCGGATAAGATTGTTGATCTTGTGGTCTGCCGCCCCGGTAGTTGTCTCCGTAGCCACCGCGGTCGTGGTTGCGTGGAGGCCGCGACTTGAACTCTTCAAACTGCTCCTTCACATTGGCCACCAAATCCTCACATAGCTCCTTTCCTTTTTCCACCATTTGAGCGTCGGGTCCACTGTGGCAGTGAGTAAGCAACATGTTTCTCCATGGCTCTTAGTCATGAGAGTCATACGTGACATGAAGAAACATGTCTTCATCAGTTTCTCGGTTGGTGCTGAATTCAATGTAGCCAGATCCTCGCCCTTTGATCTGCACTCGGCAGCCCGTGACTGATTGGATGTGCTTGACATAGGAGCCGCCGGAGCCGACAATTTGGGCACGAAGGTTAAAGCCAGGCACTGACTCTAAGCCAACGGGTATCTTCTCCTCGGGCCATTTGCGCTGGCAACAGACACTGTCAGCATCGAAAGCATCCGCTTCCAAGAGCTCACTCTTGTTAGCGCCAAGACGACATACCCGTCCATATTCATCTCGTTCAACCTGTGGTTGCTCTTGCTGTTCACGACGTCGAAAGCGGCGCTCGTCCACCAGTTGCGGAAGCTCTTGTTGAATGAGCTCATCGATTTTAGCAACAGCGGATTCGAGGCCTTCCTTTGAAGTGCTCGTGATGTGCAAGTAGAGGGGCGGATTCTGCAACAGTCTTAACTGCTGCTCACATCAACCAGGGCAGCAGGGTCATGGGCCTTACCGATGGAGTTGCCATAGACTTGTTGGGGTAATAACTGCCACGAGTGGTCACGTCTTTGCACATGGTCAACATGGTATCTCTGGAAATGAGTAGAACAAGGATCGGAGCGTACCAGCGCCGGTTAGGTCTTTAATCTAGTGGGAGAGGGAGTCAGTAGGAGTAGAGAAAGGGGCTTGCATACGAGCTGCATGTTGCGCCAGCATCAAAGGCGGCCAGACGTCAGCCACGCCAAGAGGCGGAACTGCAAAGAAGCTGGACAATCAGTGGACATCAAGAGCGTATTTACCATTTTCTGAGTAGAGCCCTTGGTCAGGGTGTAGCGGTTGCGCAGATCGTTGACCTCGACGTCCTTGATGTAGTCACCGTCGGCGACATACATTTCGCCATCGATTTTGCAGCCCGAGCCAGAGGCCTCGGTCGACGACGTGGTCCTGGCAGGCACCTGCGAAGTAGCTTGATCGTCGGGCTTGTTGATTGGAGGCACGTCGACGTGCTGAATGCCTTTGCGAGCCTGCACGTTGGCGCTTATTCTGGCAGCAGCAGCGACTGTTGAGCAGCAGAAATTAGCATTGGCAGTCCACGGGCCGTGTCAAGCCGCCACTGCGATGTGCATACCCGCCAGAGCTGCAGCTTCTTCAGGAGTCCTCTTGACCTCGGCGCCACCATCGCTCGACAGCGGACTACGCTCGCGAGCCTCGGTGCGACGCGACGGTGGCGAACGAGATCTCCGATCAAAACGGGATGCTCTTCGGGGCTCCGGCTCCATCTGGTCAAAGCGTGACCGCTTCCCGGCTGGACGCTCTGCATCAGCCATGGCGACAAAGAAAAAAGTGTTGACGCGATGCGGCACAGGTTCAAAAATTGACGGGCTGCAGCCAGTCGAAAGCGGCAAAAGCAGCGTGACGGGTGCTGGCTCGGATCAGCTCGTCTATGTTTTGGAGCACCTTTGAGCAGCCAACAAGCCAAACAACAAGTCGGATTTTTTCGTCGCTTGCTCCAGCACGCCAGAGCAGACAAAGAGGTACGTACTGCAGAGCACTGCCCGGAACATTGTTGAGGGAGGCTCGGCCGACACGTAGCCTGTCGAGATGAGTCATCATCTCCGCGCCGTTGTCGTGGCCGGCTGCAACGACAACTCATCAGCTCCATCATCCCTTTTCTCGCCCTGCTTCTCACTAGACTTGTCGCCATCCTCAGAATCACTGCTGTCGTGCACTAGCCCCCCCGCCATCTCAATCATAGTTCAATTCACGCCGTAAAATGCCCCAGTGGCTATCCTAGTCTACACCATGGCCAGCTCGGAACAGACGCCCCTTATCAGCGATGAGGGCCACACCAACCAACACCACAACCATGGTGACACAAATAGCGACGAGACGGCACCTCTTCTCTCCCGTCAACAAGCCCGTCCCGCTTCAACAAAACACCGCGGTAAAGGAAGGAGCAAGTGGCGCTGGGCGTCCTTGAGTGCCATTGCAGTTTTGGCTGTCCTTGTCATCACCATCATCGTCCTCGGCTTTGTCCTTCCGCCAGCCGTCAAGGAATATGCCGAGCAAGCCGTCGTCATTGAGCCAACCAGTCTGTCTCTCGAGTCCCTGACTTCGTCTGGCGTCCGTGCCCGTATACAGGCAAACTTTCGCCTGGATGGATCCCGCGTGGCCGATGACACAACAAGACGGCTGGGCCGCTTCGCCACTGCTATCGTTAGAACGCTAGGCACTGGTGAGACCAAGGTGGACGTGCTACTACCCCATTATGGTGACTCTTTGCTTGGCGTGGCGGTTTTGCCTCCCATGACGCTGGACTTGGTAGACGGACACAACAACCAGCTCGACTTTGTCACGGAAATCATGCCAGGAGACGCCGAGACGATGCGCAGGATTGTCAATGAGTGGCTGGAAGGCAAGCTCGACCAGCTCAAGGTAACAGGAGCTGCATCACTAAGACTACAATCCGGAATCATGCCTCTGGGCACACATTTCGTGATGGAATCCTTGGTCTTAGAAGGTCAATCTCTCTACCGCGCCTTTGCCACTTTGTATTTTGGACAGAAGACGATCAAATAGGACCTGGATCTGGGCTAACGCGCTTGCAGCCGCCGGGATGCCAACGCTTCCTGAATACAAGATAACAAATCTCGTCTTCCATGATGTGCCTATTGATGACCAAGGACGCATGGGGGTTGGCGCCAACGTGTCGCTTAGCCTGCACAATGACTATGCCGTAGGTCTCGACGTTCCGTCCCTTGGCCTTGGCGTCTTTGTGCCCAATTGCGATGCCTCGGAACCCAACATCAAGGTTGCGCATGCTGTTACGAGTATCGTCCAAGTCCGTCCAAAGGCCGACGTCAATGTCGAGGCCTCGGGCATTATTGAGGAGATTCCCAAGTCGCTAACGCGCACGTGCCCCAATACTGAGCTTTCGCCGCTCGATGATTTGGTCAAGCACTATTTGCACGGCGATAGGGCGCGAGTCTTTCTTCGCGGAGAAGCGCCTCCGGGCTCGCACCTGCCTGACTGGCTGACGACGATGCTCGAGAGCTTGACAGTGCCCTTTGAACTTCCTGGTGGCTCTTTTAACAATTTGCTTCGCAACTTTTCTCTCACCGACGTTGACTTCAAGTTGCCCAGCCCCTTTGCTGATCCACAAGCGCCTGAAGGCAAACCGCGTGTATCGGGGACCGCTCGGGCCCTGGCGGTGCTTCCAGGCGGCGTAAACATTCGTGTTGGGGTGGACAGCCTGAGGGCGACGGGAGACCTCATTTACCACAAGAAAAAGTTTGGCGAGCTTAATATTGAAGAGTGGCAAAAGGCAAATTCAACCATGAGCTCAAAGGGCGACGAGGCGCTTGTTTCAATCATGTCGCGCGTGAATAATGCGCCAATCGACATTACCGACAACGACGTGTTTGCCGATATTCTGCAGAAGCTCTTGTTTGGCGGTGATGACATTCTTCTTGATGTCAAGGCGTCGGTTGATGTCAAGGTGCAGACAACGCTGGGCAAGCTGGTCTTGAAGGATATCCCGGCCGAGGGCAAGATTCCAGTAAAACGTCCGTCTTCGATTTAATTGTCTGTACGTCCCTAACACAAAAGGGCATGCCTTGGGGCGCCCTCTTGGTCTTGGCTGGCTGCTATGCCACTTGAGCGCTCTGTTGATGCGAGACACGATTGAGGCTAAGACGGCTACAGATATCGCTCAGGACTCGTTGTCACATGTGAACCCCGCGGTGGGGGATTTACGCATCGTCGAGACGTGGCGGACTGGTATCCGTTTGCACGCCTTGGTGAACATGACCAATGTGACTCCATACACCGCCACGATTCCCTATGTCAATATTCACGTCATGAAGCAGGGCTTTGTGCTGGGTGAAGCCATTGTACAAGACACGGCGTTGAAGCATGGAGTCAATTCGGATATTTCTGTTGGCGCGATTTGGGATCCGACGTCGTTTGGCGGAAAGGAAGCTCGGCAGGTTGGCCAGCGGCTGGTATCTGACTACCTGTCTGGCAAGAAGACGACGGTGCAGCTGCAAACGCACGGCAAGACGGTGCCCTCGATGCCGGCTCTGGGCAAAGGCCTGTCGAGATTCAACATTACGCTGGCGGCTCCTCGCCTCAAGCTCCCTGGGTCCGACGGCGGCGGCGACGGCTTTATTCGTGACGCAGTCTTTCACCTCTTATCGTCGACTGCCAGTTTCATGCTTGCCTCGCCTCTAAAGCACGACACACTTCATATTGAGCGCATCAATGCCACAGCCTACTACAACCACACGGAGCCCATTGGGCAGATTGTCGACACTGATCAGCCCTTTGACGCACCACCAGGTCTGTCGCAGACGCCTCGCCTGCATGTAGACTGGTCTCCCAGCCGGGTGGGCCTTGGGAAGCTGCGGGAAGCCATTGGCGGCTCGCTCAAGCTCGATGCCCGCGCAAACGTGACTGTGCGCCTGGGCAGCTGGGTTGAAGAGTTTGGGTTTGAGGGAGGAGGCATTGGGGCCAGAGTATCGCTGCTCGGAGTTTAGTCGAGGGTATTATGACGCTCTTTTGCTTTGTGTCTAGAGGCGGAGTTTGGCGCTGAAGCTGCTTGCTGGATGGAGGGATTACAGGGGTGTCTTGGCTTTTTGGTATAGCAACGTCGAGTAACAGCTCCAAGTGTTGGCGCAACGTCTAGATATTCTCAGGCCAACATGAATTATTTTTAACGAGTCACGGAGCCATCAAGTCACAAGCTGTGGCCATGACAGTTGGAGCAAATGGCCGGAGGTGGGATTTGCTGGGCAAACGGTAGGCCAAGGATATACTATGACGCTTGAGCTGTTGCCATGGGTAGCTTGGTAGGGGTAGCTTGGTAGGGGTAGCTTGGTAGGGGTAGCTTGTTACTCTGGTGATTCACAGGAAGAGGGTCCAAGCTGCGGAGCCCTATCAGCGAGCCTCTTATTCGGTTTTCCCAAGTGATTTCTTGCCACCCTATTCCACGAATACTTGTGCATGTCGGCGGCAACGCCTCACCTCGTCACATCAATCGGCCCTCAATCTGCATGTACGAAGAAAAAAACAAAACAAGACTCAAGCCAAGCATGTTTTGAAGACTGCACATGCCCCTAGAAAATTGCATCGAGGAAGTGCAAGGATACCAGATGGCTCATAGTGTCTGGAAGCGTTCCGTCCAGTCAGACTCTAGCGACGAGGAGAAGACGATGCCAATCAGCAAGCGCCAGCGACAACTGGACGAAGAGATTGAGCAAGAGGCAGTCATGGAGAAGATTTGTGGTAAGTCTTGTTTGTATAGGCTTGAGTGCATTTTCAAAAAACTAACTAGGAGCGCGTGCTGCTAGATGCTGCCTCTGAGCAGGCGGCAAGTGTTGACGGGGCATCTCGAGACGCTTCACCCGACGACGTGTCGAGCAGCTCGAGTGCATCCAGTCTGCGCATGAGCAATAGAGATGCACAGGGAAAGCTCAAGTCGGCGCTTCGAAGCACAGACGTCAAGATGTGTGCGCAAGATGCAGCCAACCACAAGTCTGTCAAGTCTGTTAGGTTCGACGAGCAGCTTAATCTTGAGTACAGCATTGCGGTGGACAAGGAAGAAGAGGAGGGTGAGGCGGATGAGGAGCAAGAGAGCTGCAAGAGCAAGCGGGGCGGCTCGGGCCTAGGAAATGGGGAGAGTGAGGGCAGTGGTAAAGGTGAAGAAGAGGATGGCGAGAGCAAGAGACGTGGCAAAGGCGAAAAAGGGGGCGAGATGAAAAGGTGTGGCGAGGATGAAGAAGAAGACGAAGAAGAAGACGATAGCAAGAGGCGTGGCGAGGAGAGACAAGAGTGCTCGTCCTTGATTCAGCTACAGCCCGTGGCCTACCAGGCGCCCTTGACGCAGTCGCAGCTGGTTGCCTACCAGGCCATGCGCGGCACCTCGAGTCCCAGCGAGCAAAGAAGCAGTCAGAGGCAGCCAGAGACTGGGCGCGACTCGAAAAAGAGTGACAGGGACAAGAGCAGCAGCGCTCCTCTTGGGCCCTGCTGGAGCGGCAAGTCCCACAGAATCCCCATGCCCCAAACCTGCCTTTTTATTTTTTTATTTTTTTTTATTTTTTTTCCCCACGAGACGAGCATTCAGGCTGACTTTTCTCCCCCTTGCTTGGTTATTCCATTTTTTTTTGGGGAAGAGGCAAAGTAGAAAGGTACGACGTCTCGGATGATGAGGGCGAGCCGGAGCAATGGCACATTGAGCCTCGCGTCTTTTGCCTCTGGGCGACGGGCGTTGCTGACGGGCGCCGCGACAGTTTTGCAGACGCCATGAAGACGGCGCAACAAGAGGCTGGCGAGGAAGAGGATGCTCAAGTTGGCGAGCAGCAAGACGCCGTGGGTAAGTGGGAGCAGCTGGTTGCTTTGGCGAGCACAAGGACTCTTGGCGGACTGACGCCCAGCAGCAAAAGTGGCGCCGACTGGGCCAAGCGACAGCAGCAGCGGCAGCAGCACCAAGAGTGCGCTGTCGCCACCCGAGCAGAAGAGCCTGCTGGCCATTATCAGTGTGCGTATCTCTCCTTGCATCCTCTTCCCTTGTCGTCTTGCTCTTGTCCCTTGCCCCCATTGCACCAGCGCCTGCCAACGCCCCTAGCAGCCAGACTTGCCCGCCGCCCTCAACGACTTGCTCGCCCCCGCCTCCATTGGCGGCATCTCGCGCTCCGCCCTGCTCTCGGAGCTCGCTTCCCGCCACGAGCGCCTCGAGCGCGCCCAGTCGTCCCTCGACGTTGCCCGCCAGACCCAAGGCGCCATTGCCGCTCAGCTCGACGCCCGCCGCGCCCGCCTCACTCTGGCCGACCATACTGTGCGCGCCATTCACTCGCACCAGCAACGCTCCGACGCGTGGGCGCGCCGCTGTGCCGACGCCTATGCCCACGCCGAGGCGTTGCTCACATCGCTGGCTACCGAGGCCGAAGAGGCGGAGCGGCTGGCTGTCGTCTCGTAGGCAGAGGTGGACGAGCTGCGCGTCCTTGGCGATGGCCTCGCCACCAACTTGGAGCGCCTGGCCAGTGCTGCTGGCTTGGCTGCTGGCACCGATCCCGATTCCGTTCCCCAGCAGCTGCTGAGACTGGCCGAGCGCCTGGGCGTGCAAAACGAGGATTTGTGGCTGGATGCAGACGCGCTTGACAGCATAGTCTTGGGTCACGACGGACCCCATCATGGCTTGGTTGAAGAGGACGATTTGGAAAACAACTCCATGTTTTGAAAATCAAAAAGGGGGGTTGGAGACGAGTGGCTTGTACTCTGGCGCCTTGGCCACACACATCATGTCTAGTCGGGTATAACAAAATCATGCAGGTAGGAGTAGAGTAAAAACAGCAACGAGTACATGGCAAACACAACAAGACTTGCCGCAGGCGCAGCGGCGGATACATGATAACGTCTCCTTGTTCTTGTCCCGTCTTGTCCCGTCTTGTCAAAAGACTGCAAAAGGCTGCCATGAGGAATAGGTATACAGGCAAGAATAAATGTATCCTCCATAGACTCTTCTCTTGATGCGTCAATTCGCCGCCATGCATCCATGATTCAAGACAAGTCAAGTATAAAATGGCAATCATGAGAGGAGCATCATACACTGGACCCAAGGCCGGCCCTCCAAGATCCCGTGGTAGTATACACATTAATCTGTTGCAGCAGCACAAGGCCCGTCTAGGCATTCTTCACCACGCCAACCTTTGCGGCGCGCAAGACACGCCCATTGAGCTTGAAGCCCTTTTGCTGCACGTTGAAGACGGTATTATTGTCCATGTCGGGCTGCGGCGCCATAAAGGTAGCCTCGTGTTCATTGGGGTCAAACTTGAGCCCCATGGGGTCCACGCGCTCGAGCCCGTGCTTGGACAGCGTCTGCAGGAGAATCCTCTCCGTCATTTTGAGGCCGTCGTACAGGTTGATGAGGTCCTGTAGCGTCTCCGACTTTTCTCCCTCGGGCGCCTGGAGCTTTTCGGCCGGCACTGTGACGAGTGCGCGGTCCAGATTGTCCACACTGTCAACCAGGTCCTTTGCAAACTTTTGAATGGCAAAGTCGCGCGCCGTCTTGACTTCGCGCTGCGTGCGGTCCTGTAGGTTGCGAAAGTCGGCCACCGTCCGCAGACACTTGTCCTATTAGAGCACTGTCAGCACCGTGTCCACAGAGTCTTTATTTCTTGATGCCCATTTTCATCTCGGCAAGACGTGCAGAGCTTGACAAGGAAGGGGGAAAAAAGTATAGATTAGCGCCGCAAACGCAGACACAATAAAAACTCACCTTCCACTCCCTGACTTCCGCATCCTTGGCCTCGAGCGCCTTCTTCAGCTCCGATTGGCCATCGACTTCGTCTTGGCCCTGGCTCTGCTCGCCCTCCTTCTTCTCTTCGCCTTCTGTCGCGCCCTCCTTGCCGTCGCTGTACCATCTTGCCGCTGCCGGCCGTGTTGCTCTCGAGATGCTCAAGAGCTGTGGACTGCGAAGCTGTGCTGGGGAAAAGGCATTCGAGGCTGCTACTCGTCGTGGCGCAGAGGATAAAGCTCTCGCTGAGCTGGAGAGAGCTTGGCGCAGCATGACGAAGCGGACAGAGGGGTTTCTGAGGGGCTGTCGACTAAGGAAAAATCGAGGCTGAATGACCGGGCTGGTGAGCGTGTCGCTAAGCAAAATGTCGACGTCTAAAAGACTAGCAAAAAAAAAAATCAGCGTCTGAGCAGTCTGCGGACAATCAATAGTCCGGCAACACCCCAGCTTCACGGCATGTCACATCCCCAAAAGGCATACAGCTGACGCGCGCCCAATTTTGCTGACCAGCGTCAAGTCCGTGTACGTACCGACCTCTTTCGCAACTGCAACATCCATCCTCATCCCAAGCCGACTTGGCCGTCGACAAACATCAAGCCACCTCTCGCCAAGCCCGCCTCGATATTCCACGTCTTTTGCCCCTCCCCCCCACCACCCTGGGCTTCATTTGCTTCCTCCCAGCATCATGGCAGCGGGCGAGTCGAGCCGGCTTCAAGAAGCCCAAAGCGTGGTCAAGTCAGACCCCAAAAAGGCAGAGTCTATTTATCGCGACATTGTCTCCAAGACGCCTCTTGCCGCCTCGGATGCCGCCACTCGCGAGTACGAGACTGCTCTGATAAGCCTGGGCGAGCTATACAGAGATCAAGGGTGCGTTGGAAGCAAGAAGCAGGCCGGACAAGAAGAGCAAGAGGCTGACCTTGGCACCCTCTTTTTTTTGGCGACACACAGAAACATCCAAGACCTCGTCAGCCTGGTACGAGATAGCCGCACCGTCTTTTCGTCGTTTGCCAAGGCCAAGTCATCAAAGCTTGGTCCGTTTACCTTGCCAGAGTGTCTTGGTAGCCTCGATGCTGACACTAGGCAGTCCGACAGCTGCTCGACCTTCTCCGCGAGATCCCCAACAGCACCAATGTCGAAATCACCTTGACCAAGGACTGCATCGAATGGGCAACGGCCGAGCGCCGCGCCTTTCAGCGCCAGGACCTCGAGGTGCGCCTTGTGACGCTCTACATGAACAAGCAAGCCTACCACGACGCCCTCGGCCTCATCACCGGCCTGCTCCGTGAGCTCAAGCGCCTCGACGACAAACTCCGCCTCGTGGAAGTGCAGCTCCTCGAGTCGCGAGTCTACCACGCCCTCGGCAACATTGCCAAGGCCCGCGCCGCCCTCACCTCGGCCCGCACCAGCGCCGCCAGTGTCTATACTCCTCCCCTCCTCCAAGCAAACCTCGACATGCAGAGCGGCATGCTACACGCCGAAGACAAGGACTTTAACACGGCCTTTTCCTACTTTATCGAGGCTCTCGACGGCTACCACAGCCTAGACGAGAGCACCAAGGCCCAGGCCGCCCTGCAGTACATGCTGCTCTGCAAAATCATGCTCAACCTTGTCCACGACGTGAACCAGCTCATGGCCTCCAAACAGGCTGTCAAGTATGCCGGCAAGAGCCTCGAGGCCATGAAGGCCATTGCCCGTGCCCACGCCAATCGCTCCCTCGACGAGTACGAGCGCGCCCTCTCCCTCTACCGCTTTGAGCTTGGCAGCGACGCCTTTGTGCGCAACCACCTGCGCCGTCTATATGATGCCATGCTCGAGCAGAATCTCATCAAGGTCATTGAGCCCTTTTCGCGCGTCGAGATTGACCACATTGCCAAAATGGTGGCCCTCGATACCCTCCAAGTCGAGCGCAAGCTCTCCCAAATGATTCTCGACAAGGTCATTATTGGCGTTCTCGACCAGGGCGCCGGCTGTCTCATCATCTACGACGAGACGCAGCGCGACGAGTCGTATGACGCTGCCCTAGCAACCATTGACAAGCTAAGTAATGTTGTCGATGTCTTGTACACAAATCAAGCCTCCATGCTCGAGTAGAGCACGCGGGCACACACAATAGACGCTATACAGTTTCCTGGCTTGTATCCATCTATCTAGTAATTCCTAGAAGTTGTACAAGCGCCATGCCCTCAATTATACACATACAATATAGACGAGCCGCTATCGGCGGTCCCATGATCAAAGCCGCGGGTTTGACCGCGCAGTGTTTCCCATGCAACAAGAGTCCTGTGAGCCTTTGGCTATGGCCCTTGCTGAGCAGTAAAACACAAAAAGGTCATGACGTACAACGGCAGAAAGGAGTAACACACGTGGTATCTCTGAAAAACACATGTCCTGACCGCCGTACCAAACTCCAGAAACAATCAAAGTCGGCATCGTCGGCACATCGTAATAGTAGTAGTCGTCATGGCAACCAAGTGACGCCGACGCAGAGCCCTGGATGCAAGTTCCTCAAAGCATGTACTGCGCAAGCAAAAGGAGAAAACAAAAAACACAAAGACAGAGAGACAGAAAGACAGAAAACACATGGCCCTTCAAGGGCAAACGCCAAATCATCACTTATATAGCCATTCGTCGTTGAATCTGACGCGCGATGGCTTGTCGGGAACTCCCCTCTTTCTTCTTTCTTCCCCCATGATGAGGGCCGCGACGCGTTTGGCCAAGGCCGATTCGTCCCAGCCGCCAACTCTAGCCTTGAAGGCATCGACGCAGTCAAGGTGCCAGCGCTCAAGCAGCAGCGACTCGCCCTGACTCTGTACAGTGCGTCCAAGGAGAAAATCAGACCTCCTCTCATATGTCTCCATAAAGCGCCCCTTGCGGCGTTTCTGGAGTGTGTCGTCGAGGGCAAGCCAGTGACGACGCGACCAAAGCGTTTGTGACAAATCCAACGCTGGCAGTGGTCTGTTTAGCACTGCTTCTTCCTGCTTGACTGGGACGACTTCCTTCATGCTGTAATCCTGCATGCCGTTTGCTGTCAATGTGTCAAGACGCCCACGGCCCAAGAAGTGGCCAGTCGATGGGCCAGGACGAGCAGGGCTAAATGAGCCTGCGGGTGGACCAGAACGAGAAGTATTAAACAGGCCGGTTGATGGACCAGGCCGAGCAGTATTAAACAAGCCTGTCGAGGGACCAGAACGAACAGGATTGAATAAAGCAGCAGATGAGCCGGGATGAGCAGGCTTGAAAACGGAGCCTGTAGGAGGGTCTAGGCGAGCAGGATTCAAAAAGGAGCCGGTAGACGGGCCAAGACGAGGAGGATCCAAAACAGGTCTAGAAGACGTGTCCAGGCGAGCAGGGTTCAAATTGGGACCCGTGGATAGGCCAGGACGATGAGGATCCAAGAAAGAACCAGAAGATGTGTCCAACCGAGCAGTATTCAAGCCAGAATCCGCAAAAGGGCCATGAATAGCAGGATTGAAGCGTGTAGATGTCGTCGGATAAACACGATTCAGTGTAGACGGCCCAGGAGGCGCCAGAGACATGGGGGCCTCTAGTCCCGAAAGCGACTTGGACAGATGCTGTCCCAGGCGTGCCGTGGCCTGGTCGGCGGGAGACAGCACGCTGCTAGTAAATTCAACCACACGGCCTGGTGTGCGTGGCTTGAGCGGCGATCGCAGGCTCGACTTGGATGGCGAGGCGTTTTTGGGCGGAAGAGGTCTCAGTGGCTCCCGAGGTTCTTCCTCTTCATCTTCTATGCCTTGTTCTTCGTCGTCGATGCAGTCTCTGCTGGCTTCAACCTTGGATGTTGCCTCTTGCCAGCGGGCAATATCTGCGCGAGACAGCTGCATCTTTGGGGGCGTGGTTGCCGTACTAGCCCGCGACTGTGATGAAGACTGGAACAGCGTCCGGCTGACCTGCCGTGGCTGCGGCGTAAAGTCTTGGGTGGCTTGTGGAAGCGAGGGCGCCTTCTCAGATGGCGGCGGAGAGCTGTCGTCTTGGTCAATGGCTGGGGCTCCGCCCTGGAGCGTCGAGGGAGGAAGGCGTTTGCGAGATTCCTGCCGTGGCCCAGCAGGTCTTTTGGATGGAACCCGAGGCGACCTGGGTTGAACTTGGGGAAACAAGGTTGATACTGGAGGCACATAGGCTTGCACTACAGGCGTTGGCGACGATTCTGCGTCCCTATCAGCCGTCGATTGAGCAAGATTCCTTTTCCTGCTGGCAAGGAACTTTTTCGCCAAGTAGCTGGGTATAGCAATTGGAGAGAAAAAGGCGGCGAAATCGAAGCGTTTGGGCGGGCCAGCAGCTGGCCGAGTTTCTACTTGCTGTGGAGGCTGCTGCTTCTTCTTGAGCTCTTCCTCCAGGATAGCCACCTGTGAATTATCCTCAAATTCAACCTCGGGAAGTTTTGGCGAGGGAATACCCTGGCTGGCTCTATAGGCCCTTAGAAGCCTCTGCGATGCAGTGTTTCTATCACGTGGGCCATTTTCCACTTCGGCTTCTCGCCTCTGAGACATATTGACTCTGTGCCCAAACGACTGCTGGCGGGTGCTTGCGCGCGGCTCTTCTCGCTGAGCTTCAAATTCCCAAATGTCCGTCTCGTCGTCGTCGGTTGCCCGGGCTTCATGTATACCGTGGGCTGTCTTGGACGCTTTCTTGTCGGATGCGGGGGCCAAACGTGGCGACGAGCCATTTATGCCTCGCACATCTTTTGCGCCACCAGAGGCTGGAGCGTCTGGCTCTTGCACGCCTTGGGCTGGCAAAGAGGTTGGGGCCTCTTGGGCGCCTTTCCCCTCACGCAAGACTGAGCCATCTGCACCTCCAAGGCCAAAGTTGGACATTGGCTTCAATGGTGCGTCTCCCCGCAATCGTGGGCTAATGGGCCCTGCCTCTGCAACCCAGCTCATCTCGTCATCGCTAGGAGGGGTTACATGCATCGAGCTGGCCGCTGACCCTCTGCGTGACCTAGAAAGCCCATCGTGTCCACCTCCGACTGTCTTCTGGCCAAGGGCTTGCATAAAACTTGTCTGTCCTGCTCTCTTGGGCTCCGTCGCAAACGGATCGTCGAGTTTCCAGCAAGATGCTTGAGGCTGTGGTGCTGGGCTCTTACTGCCCGTCTGCACACTGTCTTGGCTGTCCCTCGAGCTGTGGCCAGACTCTCGGCTCTCAGTGCTTCTAAAAGGACTCCCAAGATGTTTGTCGCGGCCTTCTGGTGACTGCGAGTTCGTAGTAATTGTTTGCAACATCCTCCCTGCTTTCATGATGGAAGATAGCGCCGGCCGTGTCGTCCTATCTTGGATTTCGTTTGAGTCGTCATATTGCTCATGTGGGTAAGCCGCCTCTTGGTTTTCCCAACCGGCTTGCGCCTCGGATTTGATAACCGACCCAGATGGCTCAAAAAGTTCCTTTGTCTCATCATCCAATTCAGAAGCCTCAAAAGCTTCCTCAGTCTCGTCGGCCGAGGCAAACTGCTCAGCCCGGCCGCCCGGCGAAGAATTCATCATTGATATCGTCCGCGCGTCATCCTCGTCCTGCTCATTCCCATCTTGAGCTTCATCCTCTAGCGGCCCAACAGCATCATGCAAATTGCCAATTCGGTTCAAATCGCCATTCATTGCTTCTCCCTCATCGCCGACGCGTTTCTCTTGCTCTTTCGGAACAGTCAAGTCCTCTTGGAGTTCGTCTACATCATCCGCCACATTTGCATACTCCCGGGGAACTGCGGCGTCCAAAATATGCTGCGGAATCTCAGAAAATGAATCTTCGTACAAAAGTGACGCCTCGCTGCCCAGTCTGCTGGGAGCTCTTGGTCTCGGGGTAGTGTGACGAGAGCCGCTTTCGGCATCTCCACCCTTCAAAGGGGACCTTTCATTCTGCGTTTGATTCGCCCTGTGTCGTAGAAGCTGGTGGCGAAGTGGTGAGGCCATGGGAGTCTTGCGTGGGCTTCTAGCCCACCGTGGACTCGACGTCTGACCAATGTGTTTGAGCGCAATCGGAGTCGGTTCGTCCGAGCTCAATTCGTCCTGGTCATCATTGACTTCCGTATTCTTGATGGGATTCGCCTGAGCTGAAGCTGAGGCATCTTCCTCATGTTCCACACGAGTTTCTTCGTCTCTAGCAGTAGGTAGCTCGGGCAGCTCTGGCTGGGCTTCGCGAGATAGTTCAGAGACATCAACCATCTCTGTGGGAGTCACTGTCTGCTCAGAAGCAGCCATGTGCTCTAAAGTGGTCTCTTCCTGTGTAATCATCTCACCGGAAGTAGCCTCCTGCTCGACTGCAAACTTGTGTTTTGAAGTGATCGTCTCCTTTGGACTAGCCATCTTTTCGGTAGACGTCTGCTCTGGAGCAGCCATGTGGTCCAAAGTGGTCGTGTTTTCCGAACTGGCCGTCTGCTCGGAAGCAATCGCTTGCTTTAAAAGAGCCAACTGTTCTGGAGTCGTCATCGTTGTAAAGTCAGCTGCACCCCCCAGAATGCGCCTTTCATATGGAGTCGTCATCTTTGCTGAAGTGACTGTATTCTCCGAGATGTCCACTTTATTTGGCGTCTTTCCTTCCAAAATGGTTTCATTCCCACTCGTCTGCTGACTCGCATCCGCGTGCTCAGACGGAGGCGCCTTCTGACCACCCGACGGGCGTGAATGATGCGAATCATCACTATGCGCCGAGCCTTGGCGCAGCGATGCAAGCGTCTTGTTGATGATGAGACTCGTCTCGTCGCCAAGGTCTTCCTGAGCCGTTGGTTGCACCGAGCTATCAAAAACACCTTGCATGGAAGGAATCGAGTTCATCAATATCATGCTAAAGTCTTCGCCATGGGCAATGGTGTCCTGGTTTTGCTGTGCCGATTCAACGACAAAATCATCAGCCGACGAGACGTCACTAGCTGCTGGAACAAGGTCCATAAAATCTCCGGCATCAGAAATGTCATCATTGGCGTCATGTTTGCCCTTGTCTGACTGATGAGAAACAGAGGGGCGTGGCGATGGCGAGCCAAGGTGGGGTTGTGGCGACTGGGGCGAATTTCCAGGCGATGGGTTCTTGTCAAGAGTTGCCATCCAGATGTCAGACTCGGGGCTATTTGCGGCCTGTTCTAGGGCAACGCTGGCGGCTGATTCTTCCGAGGGCTCTGTTGCCTTATCCGCGGCGTCTTGGTTTGGCTGCGGCTGCTCGGGGATTGTAGGCAGCGGCTTGCTCTCTGCTGCCTGCTCGTCAATGTTTGTCGATTCAATTGGCGTCAGTGCTGCTCTGTTTCGCCTGGCACGCGTGGTGACGGTTGGTGTTTTGGATGCATTAGCACCCGCCTTCTTTCGCCTGGTACGCGTGGCTGTGGAGGTTTGGGATGCATTGGCATCCGTGTCGGTAGACGCGTCCTGGCTCAGGCTCTTGGACGACCTGGTTCGTCGCGTTGGCTTTGCAATGGGCCGAACGCTTGCCTCAGACTGTGTCTCTTGGTCGTCGTCGTCTTTGGAGATGCGTCGCCGACGTGGCGCTTTCTCGGCTGGAGGGCCTTTGGCTTTTCTTTTTGCCGACCGCGGAGCTTTTGCCGGTGCCGAGGTTTGCTGAGTGCTGGCGTCAGACGCCTCATTTGCAAGCCGGCGTCGGCGTGGAGCCCGTTCCTTTTCAGAGGCTGGACTGCTTGCCCGCCTCTTAGCAGCACTGGGCATGGGAGTGCCATTGAGCTTGCGAGGACGGCCTCGCTTCTTGGGCGTCGTTGGAGTATCTTCAATTGAGTTTCGAAGAGGCACTCTTCTGGTGACGACAGGCACCGATGGGGACTGAAACAGCTTTCTCCTAGCGCCTTGCTGATCGTCGGTCCCCTCGGTCTGCACCGTCACCAGCAGACGCTGGGGCGACCGCGTGTCGCCGACTTCAAGCTCAAAGGTTTGCTTTCTAGGCGTATTACTCAGAGCAAGAAATCGCTGCGACCGCTGGCTGCGCGTCACGCGTCGTGATGATGGCGGAAGCACCACGCCGGTAGCTTCGTTAAGGGGATCAGGGGAAGACATGATGTCTGCGCTGGGCGTCGCTGGATTTGCCAGGCTATGCCAGCGCAGATTGAAGGGTTCAGGTTGGGGGGCAATGGATCGCCTTAAAGGCATCGGAAGTGTGCAGTTGAAGAAATCCAAGATTTGGAAAAAGGTACATGGCCATGTAGAAAGATCAGTCCCATATGCGTTGGCTGGGAGAAAATCACTCTTCTGTTCTTGTTTACTTTGCCGCTTTGTTGGGCCTAGCGCCTCAATATGTGGGTCAGGTTCTCCACGCCACTCCACTTGCAGATATTTCTGCGCGGGGTTCGGCGATACGATCAGCCGCGTGGATCGCGGGTTTAGCACGGGAATAAAAGCATATGACGTGCTTGGTCCGCCCAATGCCCCCAATGCTTCCACTCTCCATCTACACTGCCATTCCACCTCCAGGAGGCTCCCCAACAAGCAAGATTCATGTTCAAACAATGCCTTGCGTTGAAAATGATCCATGTTGGCAAGCTAATGGCTTTGCCCGCAACGTGGTGCAAGTGATGATAGTAGACGGGTTGGGGAAGCGAACTGACCCATCAACAGTGGCTAAACAATGAAATTGCAGTGTTCGAGGAAACGAGTAGGAAGGCCAAAGATTAAAGGCAAAATTACCACCGTGCTATGTGTATCGAGCCTCTGCCAAGACTAATAAAACGCCAATGGGCTTCCCTCTTGGAGCTACGCGTACTATTGGATACAACCATGATGAACTCGAATCAATTTTTTGAACAACTAGACTTGGAAATAGAGCCTAATGTTAGCCTTGTTTGCCCTACTCATATATTTAAATCCCTCAGACAGGTTTCGTCTTTTTATATCAACATGTTCCAACATATTCCCAGCAATATGAGGGTCGTTTTGCAAGCAGATTGCTTCAGAGCAGTCGACATCTATTTAGCCCAGGCAAACCGGGGTTCCAGAGCGGCACTTGCCAACAAGCTCTGGAGAGCCAGGCCACCTGAAATAACTGGCCTCATAGGGCCGGCAGCCACTGTCCATGTTGCGCAGAGCGTAATTAATGTCGTTGATGTCCAGATTGCCCTGGCTGTGAGGCACGTTGATGCAATAATAGACGTAGACGCCCTTGCGGTTGAAGCCATAGTAGTTGGTGGTGTCGCCAGAAACAATAGTCTGGCCATTGTTGCCAGCCCAGTTCTTGAGTGCCACGACACCTTCGTCAACACCGCCATGGTCAAGCTCGTAGCCCCAGCAACTGATGTCGCGCTTTTCCAGCGTGTGTTCTGACCGCTTGGCATGGTCGGCTGTGTCTTGCACGAGGTCCAAGTTGTACTTGGCTCCTGATTCCAACGACGTCATCGTTGTCGAGCCGTTGGGGTGGACAATGCCGCTATAAGGGCCATCAGGAAGCCCATCCATGCCAGCCCACTGACTAGCAGCACTGGCACCAACGAGGGTGAGGAGGCTGAAAATGTTGGCACGCATCGTGTTACTTTGCTTGCAAGAGGAGATGAATTTGCTAACGATCTGAGTATAGAGTTTTATTTGAAGATGGATGATGGGGCTTTGGAGCGAGTTCAAAAGACTTGATTTGGAAGTAAACTGGGCTTTTATATCCATGGCCCTCGGCTCCTCGTTGCAAGACTTGTTCCTTGCCCACAAGTTTGTAAGCAACGCTCATACATGGGGCAGGTTAAGCCGCAGAGTCGTATTTTCATGTTTGTCTCGAAGGCGTCTTGCAAGGATATTGATCCTGCTTTCTGCTGTAAGACGATGTGTATGAGAACTGACATTAATCACTCGGCACCAGACCAGTCTTACTGCATGCTTTGCTCAGACTTGCTGGTAGCACTGGAAACAGTCGTAATATGCACCAATCCAATCGACCAGTTGCATGCCGAGTTTAGCCCGTAGGGCCAAATCGGCCGGCTGACCAGACATGCACTGTGATAAGCAAGTCACGTAGCAGCGGCAAGCGCTCGGCTAAAACTTGATTGGAGCAAGAGCAAAATGGAACTTGGGTTTGGGAAAAGAGGTAAAAGAAACCGGGCAAAGGGACTTGTTCTATTGGCCAAGACGGGCAAACGCGTTACCTCTGGCTTGCTTGAAAACTAATTCTCACAGAGACGCCGCCAACTGACGTTGCCGAACCAAGTTTAATGGCACCTATCTTCATTGCAGTAGCGATCCCAAGCTCAATATGACCAACGATCAACAGCCTATAAACAAAAACAAAAAAGGCCTCTGATGTCTTCCAAAAGCGTCTGAGATACCGCCAACCAAGGTTGTCAAACCAAGGTTGAAGCGAACTCGCTTCACCTCAGTGGCAAATCTCGGGCCAAGTAAGACCAGAGTACAGCCTGTATACGAAAGAAACAAAAAAAAAGCCTCTGACGTCTTCCGAGAGTGTCTCCTCTTGGCATGAGTCATAAAACTTGTCGCCGTGAAACAGCATTCACCTATCGCTCTCTTTTCCAAAGGTCAGCCTTGCAAGACGGATATCATGCGCCACCAGCCAACTCATCCATGATGCGCCTCATATTCTCTAGCTTTACATCTAGAATTCCCGCCAGTTCAGACACGTCATAAAACGCAGGTAGTGAGCTTTTATTAGGGTAGCTAGTGCCTCTGAAATTTCTCCCAAGGCCAACGACTGGTTCATGAGAGCACGACTCAAAATCCCTAGAACATTTATACCCTGGGTATTCTAACCGATCAATATGGCTCTAATGGCTTGACTGATTGTATGCGCCGGGAATCCTCGCAATAAGGCCAGCCAGGCGCTAAAGAGAGACGTCGTAGACAAAGAAGCGAATCTGATATCGAATATGAGGGCTTGGGAAGGGAAAGTCTTCATCAGCCACTCCCTTGTCGATTATTTCAACGATTTGCAGTCATTCTGCCAAGTGTTCCCTCTATTCTTTCCATTGCCTGATGTCTGGTCGAGCAGATATTTGACATTGTTGCTCTTAGAGGCATCTGTAGCTCAGCTTTCTTTGCCGTGTTGTCGAAAGTGGGCACTGAACTGCGATTCAAATTTGTTGCTTCTTTTTGTCTCCCTTGCAGCTTCTTGCTCATGTAAGCGGCGTAGACTGAATGTGAAGACGGCAAGTCCAGCTGCCTCCATCAATGTTGAGTTTAGAGAGGGCCGCAACTGGTGCTCTTGAAGTCTCAGACAATAAAGGCGACTTTTTCGAAATTTGTGAAACGATGAGGATGCTTGACAAGTGGAATCTGTGGCAATGTATTGGAATACAAGAGCAAGAGTTTGAGCGACTATATTGTCGAACAACTACAGGACAGTTTGTAGCGCACTATGATAAAGCTGTGGATGAGAAAAGGAGCATATGTATGCGATGCTCGAATTCTAGACTTGAAGACGCAGAGATTGTCAATAATGGCAACAAAATCTTCAATTTCTTTAACCCAAGGACAGTGTTGAATTCCCTTAAATGTGTCAAGTCTTGTCTACTAGGGGATCGGATCCTCGCAGCGATTTATAATCTGCTTTTGCCACATTACAATCTGTAGGAATGCAAACAACAAGTGCCATGTTACGTCATGTAAAGACTCTTCAAATACATTTGTCAATCCTGCTCAAGAGCAAGTCTGCTACTGTCCACCTTTTGAATCCGCATTCCCTGAACCTTGTTCTGGCACACCTGCTGCGACAGAGCGATATGGTCTATAGGGTAGCCAGAATCAGTTCACATGCTCGGCTCGGAAAGAGTCGCGCCATGACTGCAAGCTCAATGCCTCTTTTTGCCGAACACCAGTCCAAACGAACCTCGGCTTCCAACATTTGGCCAATGCCATGCCAAGCCCATGGAGGCGACGCCCATTCTTCACCATTCACCATCCATCTCCATCAAAGACACGTCCCGACACGACATAAAATAACAAGACGATATCTCTCTAGGTGGCGAATTTTTTGCCTTGCGACACTAGAGTCGAAAAGACTGCCCTCGACCACCAAAATCGCCACTCCCTCCAAGACGCCATCATGGCAACCAAGACACCCATTCCGCAAAACGACAATGTCGCGCACGCCCTGGCCGGGGCAGGCGGCGGCATTCTATCCATGATTCTCACGTATGTCTCGCTACCAAAACAAGAGCCGACCTCCAAGTCACTAAGCAAAAGAAACCTCTCTCGGCTTCAGCTATCCCCTCATCACGCTGTCAACACGCGCCCAAGTAGAGTCCAAAAAGGCCGACTCGAAATTCAGCACCGCCGTCCGTAGAATCATTGCGCGCGAAGGCGTGGCAGGCCTTTACTCAGGCATCAACTCGGCCCTCTTTGGCATCAGCGTGACAAACTTTGTCTACTACTACTGGTACGAATGGACACGCTCCTTTTTCGAAAAGGCGGCCCGCAAGGCTGGTCGCCTCAACCAGAAGCTCACCACAGTCGAGTCCATGATTGCCGGCGCCATTGCCGGCTCAGCCACCGTCATCATCACCAATCCCATCTGGGTCGTCAACACGCGCGTCACCACGCGCAAGCAACACGCAGAGGCCGACGTCGAGGCTGGTCCTGGCGCTGCCCGCTCGCGTCCTCCCACAACCATTGGCACCCTCATGTCGCTGCTCAAGAATGAGGGTCCCCAGGCCCTCTTCTCGGGCGTCGTGCCTGCTCTCGTCCTCGTCATCAACCCCATTCTCCAGTACACTCTTTTTGAGCAAATGAAGAATGCCGTTGAGAAGCGTCGCAAGGTGACGCCCACCATTGCCTTTTTCCTCGGAGCGCTCGGAAAGCTCTTCGCTACATCCGTCACCTATCCTTATATTACCGTCAAGAGCCAGATGCATGTTGCGGGCCACAACAAGAAGGAGGGCATGTCCCAGGCTCTTCACCGTGTCATCAAGGAGGAAGGCTATGCCGGTCTCTACAAAGGTGGCGTCGTGACCCAGTTCTGTCCTGCATTTCGAGGCCATGTTGACTAACGCTGCCATGATAGGCATCGGCCCCAAGGTTACCCAGAGCGTCTTGACTGCTGCCTTTCTCTTTGCCTTCAAAGACGTGCTCTATGAGCAGACTGTCAAAATGCGCATGGCCGCTGCTGCACGAAAGCGCATCGGGGCATGAGAAGCATATGTCTGTATCTATGCATCTCACTTGAGCTCTTGACACGTGTACCAAATTGCCATTTATCAACAATAGCAGTATGCACAACGGTTTAAACAAATCAATCATTTTGTTCGATTCATGGTCCAATGTAGGTAACTTGAAATCACTACACAAGTAAGCCAAATGTCTAGTTTATTCTTTTGTATGCCTCACACTCAAAAAACCGTCTACTCAAGCGCCACGATTTTTGGCACCATCCACCATTCGTGATAGCCATCTGCTACCCGCGGCACCTCGGCCTTGACCTTTACTTGGCCGCCGCTCGCTGATTCAAGTGCGAGGCGCAGGCTGGTAATGGCGAGGCCCGCTGCAATCGATGACTTGAGTGTGCGCTTGACTGCGGCGAGCCACCGGCCGTGGCAGCCAACTGAGAAGGACTCTTGGGCCGATAGCTTGCTGAGTACCTCAAGCGACTTTTTAGCACCTGCCGTTGCCTTTTCGGCGTGTGAGAGCAGTTCTTCTGTCGATCTCTCTGCTTGCAAAACCTTGATTTTGAACTCGTCAAACGACGGCACCGGTGGAGATATGATATTTGCAAAAGGCTTCATACGAAGCGCGTAGCGAGGCTCTTCATCATTGTATGGCTGCGCTGGCGCCTTGACGAGGCCCAGGCGCTCGAGAACAGTGTAGAGACAGCTTAGCGCAGTTGAAAAATCATGCGTTACGCCAGCATCGTGAAGACTTAGCCGTGTGTAGTTGATGGTTTGCTGCAGCTGGTGTTGTACCTGCGGCTGCAGATTGCTTTGCGAGCGGCGTGCTTCCACCTGGCCCATGATGATGGCATTGTGCCTCTCCAAGTGCCGCAGCCGTAATCCCGAGAGATGATCAAGGTACCAGTACATGCCGGCCAATTCATCAGGCTGGACAATTTCGAGTTCGAAGCCAAGGTGCAGAATAAGCTCCATCTGGCGCAATTTATAGAATTGACACCAAGACGCCAAAGACGGGCTTTGAGAGGCCGTTTGCTCGCCTCTCATTGTTGCTCGCGACATGAATGACTGAGCTCTCATCCTGTGAGCAAGCACCGCATCTACATCTTCCGCCTCGAATTCAAGGCTCTCCCATTCGCGAATCATGTGGCATAGAGTTCGACGAACTCGACACCGGTTCTGACAAGCCGTTCTCAGCACTTCCAAAAAGGGCTGGCTCGCCCTGCTCCGAAACATTTCCATGTACTGGGCCATTACGTGGCGCACATCGTGGACTGCTTCAATTTGGTCGTTGTTCCGGTCTAGAAGGGGGCTTGCTGGCAACGATACAATGGAAAGATCGTCGTCGATAAGTTCCCGAATGCTCATGCCGTCTATAATGTCCATTGCATTGAACAAAAACGTTTGCAATTGCGCG
Source organism: Ophiocordyceps australis (assembly GCA_002591415.1). Classification (NCBI taxonomy): domain Eukaryota; kingdom Fungi; phylum Ascomycota; class Sordariomycetes; order Hypocreales; family Ophiocordycipitaceae; genus Ophiocordyceps; species Ophiocordyceps australis. The sequence continues at coordinate 24,852 of NJET01000021.1, read as the reverse complement.
CGAATATACACCAGCGCCTGGGGCTTCTTTGCCTGGAAAGTAGAGAAGTACGTCTATTGCGGGTCAGCAAGAGAGTGGGCCTGAATACAAGGTCCTTACCATTAGACATTGGGAGTTTGTGTACTCGAGAACATTGATCATGTCTGAGCCGTCTTCAACCAGATGTGTCAAGTGGCCAAAGGCTGCCGAAAATTCGAGCTTGAGAATGGGTCGAGGGGGAATCGTGCTAGCTAGTTTTCTTTGTAGCTTCTCACTAAATGCCTCATCGACTGGCTGTCCCAAACAATGGCTTGATTCAATATTGGGTAGAATGGCAATTGCTTTCGTCCAGGGCTCCCGAGCCTTGGCCGCGTCTTTGATGTGCGCAGAGCATTGGACAGCTGAGAGCAATATCCGTCTCAGTTCAAGACGGCTGATGAGGGCATCCGTTAGCTCAGCTCCATCGGTGTCTCGTTGAGAAGAAAGCAGATGCAGAGCCTGCTCGAGCACTTCAGAAATGTCGTCGGTGGGAATTTTAGCTAATAGGGAGCGATTGTAGGTAACCGTGACAAAATCCTCTTCCTGAGTAGGGTGTTAGTGCAAGCATCGACACAACGTCGGCAAGACAAGGTAGCTACTTCATAATAGTGTTCCGACTTGATAGCAGCGTTGACAAGATCACAGGTCTTGAGCAAGCCTAGGCAGTATGCTCGCAAAACTTGCAGCATGGGCTGTTGGTTGGCGTCACTATCGACGCCTTTGACAAACTTGGCCTCTTGTGTGCTCTTGGGGTCTGAAGCCGACAGAGCCTCGATGTAGACACTGGTGAGCAGCGTCTGTGATAAAGGGTAGCCAAGATGCCACGACATCTGCAGTGAGGCCTGGTGAGTAGGCAGTCATTGTCCATTCTCAAGCATCGACGCACCTCATGGCATATCAGCTCATCGATGATACCGAGAACCTCTGCGGGGGCTAGTGGCCTCGAGACATCGTATAGCTCGTCAAACTCTTCGCCGGGTTTGACCATGCCACTGTCCATCTTGGGCTCCATGATCTGCAGGTGCTTGAGCCTTTGGTCCATAATATGTCGCAGGGCCCAGGAATGAGTACCTGAAGAGCCGCCACTGCTTCAAAAAGAGAGAAGAAGCCATCCTTGACCAGTTCTCCGGGTGAGAGGGCTTGGCAAGTGAGTCAGCCAGAGAGGCAAGCAATGGTAAAGGCAAAGGCCTCACTCTTGACAGCAGTTGCAAATCGGTCCGTAATGTCTTTAGTGATTATTCCTTGGCTTGATATCGCTGGCGGTGGCGGTGGCGGCGGCTCAGATGTCGGATCGTGGCCCTGGCCCTGTTCCGGTGAATGTCGGGCCATCTCTGCTCTCGGTCAGAAAATGGACGCATCAAGTCGGCAATCAATCATTCGGCTGCTAACCATGGGATGCGCCGGCGCCATGATCGGCCATGGCTTGATTGCAAAAGACAGTGGCTATTGATCTGGCATGGGGGCGCGCATGGTATCGAATGGATTGTTAAATGTTGTTGTGTTGGTGTTGTTTTCTTGTTGTTGATTGAGAGGAAGAAGGAGGGCGACGTGCGCTGCGCTTTCTAGAGCCGCCGGGCGCGGTACTTTTATCCGCATCGCCTCCATCGCAAAATGCCTTACGAGATTGACTAATAGCCACCTCCCTGTGGCAATTTTTTTTCCCGCCATGTTTCTGCAGCATTGCCTTCATCATGGGTGCTTGTAGCCTTTTGAGTCTGCATTCTACGGCCAAGACAAGTCGTGCTCAGCAGTACCTAGTACAGCGTCTCCACCGTGCATGGGAGGACAGGACCAGGCCTAAAACCGCCACCATGACTGCAATCTACTGCTTCACATAGCAAGAGCTTGGGCCCTGAGGCTTTTCATGGTGTATTCTATCGCAATGCTTCTTGTACAACAATCCTTCATGTTGCAGCTGCCGCGACTGCTCTGCTCTTGATGCATCCCAATAGCTCCTAGGCCATCCTCTTGCCGCCTCTTGCCGCCAATCTCGCAGCTTCTAAGACGATGAAGAACTGTGCTCGGCCATGGCAGCCGCGTTGGATTGAGCGAGGTCCTTAACGTCGCCCTGCTTGCCGTTCTGTGTTGCCATAGGTATTAATATCGCCTTGGTCTGGCGTTGATGGCACATCACCCATCACGTACCTTCCACTTGGCAAAGCGCAGATCCATCTGGCCTCGACGCTCGGCAGCAACTCTCTTGTCTTCCTTGAGGCTTCGGCGGACGGTGCGGGCTGCAATAGCCAGATAGCGGTTGTAACTGGATTGGCGCTGGTCAGCGCTGCAAGGCCATATTTTGCTTGTGAGGCATTAATTAACGTACGTCAAGCCCGCGGCTTTCCACGCAGCAGGCATCTTGGCTAGAGCGAGGCAGTTTGAGGCAGCGATTCTTTTCAAAGGGATGTAGAGTCCTGTCGGCACCGTCTCTGCCAGGTCGAATAAAGCTCAATTGAGCCGGAAGGGGTCGGCCAAGGCAAGTGACTGGCATGGTCACGTGGACAGGCAATCAGTCAGCATCCCAATTACTACTGTATGTACTAGTAGTATCGGGGGTTTGGACAAGGTCTTTGAGCTGCTATGGACAATCTCTGGTGGACAAATTGCTATGGAAAGGCTCTCATCTGCATTTGCCAAAGTGCGTCACGTCGTGGTCAAGCTGTTCCTCCACCCATAGCGGCCACTTATTGTATATGCAATGGTCCTCGCGCACCCTCGCATTCAAATATTTGAGCCACCGAATTGACCCGGGGTCTATGGCGCTCTCTTGAGACTCGGGCTGCCGCTCGTCCAGGTCATGCTCTCTCTCGGTAATAGAAGCCATGATTTGCTTGAGAGCGATCCAGTGCGCGTGCATCAAAAGTATAATCTGGCGATCAAAGTTGATGAGCTCCTGAAACGAGGCATGAGGAAGCATCATCCACCAGCCGTATTCGCGGCCTACGGCTTTGTATGCTTGGCTTACGTCAACCTCAGGTGTCCCGAGAGGGCGTTGAATTGCTCACCATCAAATGAACTGATATAGAGCGTGTTGGCAATATTGAGCAGCTGATGATGGTAGTCAAGGTCTAGGGCAGTGACGCACAGGGGCCTAAGGCCCGAAATGGCCACTACTGCCGCGTCGACCCATGACTTTTGAATCAGTGGAAGATGCTGCATCACAGGTGCCATGACCTCGTTCTGCTTTCCATCAAAAAGACAGCCAAAGATGGGAGCAATACCCTTGAGCAACATCTGCATGCCAACAATGATAATGCCGCGGATAAATGTCATGTACTCTGCCAGCCCGTCGTCGAGGCTGACGGACTGAAACGTCAGGGCAAAACACGTGGCAACCAAAGCATTCGCCTCTTCATACGTGGTTTCAGTCGTTGACGTTTCGGCCAGCCGCTTTTTTATGGCGCTCACGGCTCTGATGCGATAGCTGATGGCAGCTGTGACCAGGCTACCATCGCCATGAGACAATTCCGAGGCGGCAAGGCCAAGGATGGCATGCATCAAAAACTCATGCTGTTGGCCTGCTTTAGCATCTGCCCATCAGGCCAGAATTCAGGACACGTACATTGTGTGCAATACTTGGGATCTCGTGGGTCCAAATGTCTTGTTGCTTGAGTGGGTGGTGTGGGTAACCCTTGGTCAAAAAGTAATGAAAGAAGCGCATGTCCTGAAAGCTGAAGACGGGGACTTGGTGTTGAGGCTGCTCTGCTACTGTTAGTTCTCTCTTGTCTCCCCGATTTGCCGACGTGGACAACGCGCCTGGCGCATCAGTTGAGCCTCAGAGGAATACTGGCACTCAAGCCCCGTCTTGAGACAGTGGCCACACTCCGGTCGAGTTTCCTGACACTATCCCACAGTCGGCATTGCTACTCAATTGGAATGGCAGACGCATGGTGAATAGGGAGGAGTACCTTGATGCGCCGCCTCTTGCAATTGAGACATCCTCGGCGGCTTTTGGTATGACTTCGCCTCTCCCATTTTCGCTTTTGCGCTACGGGGAGAGAGGCGGCGCTGCGCGAGCTCAGACTGCCCGATAGCGATAAAGCCTCATTAGCATAAGACGAAACATGGTGACTAAGTGTTTCATTGGTTGGAGGCAAGAGCAGAGGCGACGGATTGATATTTGCTGGCTCGAGCATGGAATGGAACAAGCCGACTGAAGCTAGATCCATGATTGCATACGATGAAACTCATCTAGTTCAGTATTGCTTGAGATTGATGGGATTAAACAAGACTTGATTTACTATCGTCTAGACTGCAAAACAATGAGCAGCAATGCCACGGCGGGTGCTCAGCCTCTGGTGGCGACGATGGACTTGGGATGCTGCTGACATGCTGATACCTGCCAAGTGTGGAGGCGGCGCATCGCCCGGCTGATGACAAGCTGACACGAGTTTGGGTTTTTTTTGTTTATTGCTTCGTAGTGTTACTGCCTCGGTTACCGCGGGTCTTGTATTATGGCTGTCGCGCTATTGGGGACCATTCAAGTCTGGCTGTCATGGAGGCAGCTCTACAGTCTAGGCAACGACGACTCTGGTCTAAAGCAAAGACTATAAAATACTACAAAGACAGTTTTGCAGATGAAGTCGGTTGTCCGTTCCGATATTGGCAGCGGTGGATCTAATCTTGACAGTGGCGCGCAGACTAGCAGCAGACGGCGCGGCAATGGTTTATATTTAGTTGAATCAAAGGCAACGTGGAAAGACTGATGGTAATACAAGTCGTTTAGAGCAAGAGGAGATTTAGAGTTCTCAGACCGCCCGCTACGTGTTGGAGAAAATTATTGCCAACCTGCCAAGGTCTAGGCAGTCTCAGCATTTTGCAGGGTGGCACGGGAGCGACTAGCCAGGACCAGTTAGGTCACATCAGCACCTAGATTAAAAATAATAGTGTGAATGGATAGAAAAAGGCCTTGGACTGAAGCAGACAGCAAGCGATTCGGCGCCCGGACGCTACGACGTGCAAGTGGATTCAAGAGGAGCACTTAGGGGCTAGAAGCCAATGTTTCCAGGCAATAAGGCTTCCTTGTGAAACGACTAGGCTCCTTGACCTGAGTAAAAAGGATTTGGCATGCTCACCGCAGTGGACTAGGGGCACAAAGGGGTCGGGGGGACGCGTATCCGAAGGGCATGGAGAGGCGCACCCTTGACTGCACCAGACGGGTCAAAGCAGAGTGGCTTGCAGCTGCTGACTACCCTGCATGCAAAGAGGATGCGTAGGCTTGGCCTGCAAGAGGTGCGCGGCGAGGGCATTGGGGGGCGGCTCGGCAAAGGGCCTTGCTTTCGACGACGCGGCCGCGACTCAGGGGCGGCTCAATGGCGAGTAGCCGCCCTGACAAGTCAGCTGTTACCGCGGCTCTGGATGCTGTTGGTTGACCGACTGAGGCAGCAGTCGGCAGCAGGGACTGGCTTGTGATGGTTGACTGACGAGTTGCAGCAGCCAGTTGCAGCAGCCAGTTGCAGAGACGAGTTGCAGAGCGCGGTCTGCCTGATACGGGCCAAGACAATATGGCGTCAGTGCACAACCATGCAATACAACTCCCAAGACTATTGTACTGTGTGCGACAAGGCCCCTCGCCCGACATGGGACGAACCTGAGCACAAATGTGCAGTGGAGCCACGTTTGTCATTTACGAGTCAGTGTCTCTGATTGATGCATCAAACTTTTTTTTCTTTCTCTCCTTGTGCGGGATAAAGGGTGGATCAAAAGGGCTGGTGGCTTGACGCCCCGACGAGATATTGGCAGCGTTTCACCAGCTTGGCGCGCAGGCGGTCGATTGGGGCCACCGTGTGCTCCATCGTCTTGCGCTGGGGAGAGTGAAACGCGCGCTGCTTGCAACACAGCCAATCAGCTGCACTTGGTGCCTGGCCGTCGTGCCGTGCGCTGTGCCTGCGTGCCGTCGTAGCGCACCGTGACATGGGACGACGACAGGAAAAGAGGCTTTTGTGCCCCGTCCTTGTGACTCTCTTTTTTCTCTCTGGGCGGCGTCTTGTTATCTCGTGGCTGCGTGGCTGGTCTGTCGCGAAGCCCAATGCCCAATGTGGCTGCCGCCATGTGCCGCATCACGGCTTCTGGCAGGCAGCTGCTCGGAGCATTTCTTTGGTGTTTGTTTCGATTGGGTACATGGATGCTGAGTCTGGCTCCCCACGAGTAGTATCCCAGCACGTTGCGCGGTACCTCTTGCGCACCATGGCAGTACCCAGGACGCAGCAGACTCAATTAGGTAAAGATAAGTACTAGCAGAGAGACACATGTACTCCCATCAAGCAGCAGATAGTAGCAGATAGTAGCAGGGAGTCGTAGGGCGTACTGCCAAACTGGCCCGGGCGAATGTGGGCCCCCCTAGCGCCAGACCCCCGCTAGGACGCGGCGCCAGGGGCCTGAGTGCTTGCTCCAGCGCCTTCTGTTTCCCCAAACGATCCTAGCCGGTGGGGCCGCTGATCCTCCCGCCTGCTTGTGTTCCTGCCTAGGCCTGTCCTGAGCCATCTCGATACCTGAGAGGCCCTTCCGCAGCAACCGCCTGCTCGCGCTGCTTCTCTCTCCCTCCCTTGTTTCCATCTTGTACTTCTTCTCCTCTTCCCCCCCTCCCTTTGCCAGCTTCTATTTTTTTTTCTTGTTTCTTCTCTACTCGCATTTCCTCGTGTCCTTCTTTTCCACCTTGACCGTCGCCGGCGTCGACTCGGAAGCAGCTAGGCTGTATCCTCTTTTGCGTCTTTGAAAGACTGCAATCCCTCGCTCTTTGTCCTGTGGCCGCTGCCTTTGTCCAACTGCTCTCCCACGTTGATTGTTGGATCCAACAACATTGGTGTCACTGCAAAGCTGCTTCACTCACTCACTTCTTCGCCGTCCTCGAGCCCTGGAACCAGTCCTTCTTTGACTCGTCGAGCCCAAGGTCTTGACGACAAGATTACTATATACAGGTTGGATATTGGCAGCCAACTGTTTCAGCTTAACCACCGCGACGCCCTAAAACATCAGCCATCATGTACGCTAAAAGTCTGGCCACCATGGCCGCTGTGGCTTCGCTCTCTCAGCAGTCGCTGGCCTTCAACTCGCACCGCCACCTCCACCGCCAAGAGGCCAAGCGCGAAGTCGCCATGGACATGGTGACGGTTTGGGAAACGGTCTACGTGACGGAGTCGGAGCAGCCCACCCAGTTTGTTGCCGACTCCCGCCCCCAGCAGACGACTCTGACGGCTTTCACCACCATGACCAACATGGAGCCTATGCCTGAGCAGTCGTCGCCCAGCGAGGCAGCTGCCCCGGTTGTGCCTCCAGTTGAGCCGGCCCAGCAGCCCCCGGCTGCGCCTCCAGTTGAACAGCCGCCGGTTGCGCCCCCGGTTGAGCAGCCCCCGCCAAGCTCGGCTATCCAGGAGCCGCCTCCACCTCCCCCCCAGACCACCTTGTCTACAGCAGTTATGCCTGCTCCTGCCCCTCCTGCGCCACAGGTCAGCAGCCCTGCTCCTCCTGCCTCTGCCGTCAAGGTGCAGCCCCAGAGCTCGTCGAAGCCTCCTACTGCCAAGCCCTCGGGCAGCAACAAGACGCCTGGCGGTCCCGGCTTTGCTGGAAAGCGCGGTCTCGCTTACAATGACGGCTCTCTGGCCAACACGTTTGGCAGCTCGTGCCAGCAATGCGGCTGGGCTTACAACTGGGCTTCATCGCCTCAGGGCCTTGACCCCAAGATTAGCTTCGTCCCCATGCTCTGGGGCGATTCGCCCACGCACACCAACCACTGGGATTCTGATGCCGAAAAGGCTCTTGCCAGCGGAAGCAAGGCGTTCTTTAGCTTCAACGAGCCCGACATCAAGGGACAGGCCAACCTGTCGCCCCAGCAGGCAGCCGCTAGTCACGTCAAGTACATGAACAAGTACGCTGGCCGAGCCCTTATCGGTGCTCCCTCTGTCTCCAACAGCAACCTCGAGGGCGAGGGCCTTGCTTGGCTCAAGAGCTTCATGAGCGCCTGCGAGAACCAGCAGGAAAAGTGCCAGGTTGACTTTTGCAACGTGCACTGGTATGCGCCTGCTTCGGCTTCCAACACGCTCTTTGACCACCTCGAGGAGGCTCACCAGGCTTGTGGTGGCAAGCCCGTTTGGCTCACCGAGTTTGCTCCTGTCGGCGACCCAGCGCAAACGTCGAGCTTCTTGCAGACCGTCATGCCCAAGCTTGAGCAGCTCAGCTACGTTGATGCCTACTCGTACTTCATGGTGTCATCGGGCAACCTCATGTCTTCGGCTACCGACTTGAGCAGCTTTGGCAAGGTTTACGCCAGCATGGCTTAAGCGCCTCGCTTGGTCCGATGGGCTCGTCTTCTTTGTACACAGGCTAGAGAATACCCTTTTCCTTCTCCACCTACCTCTTGCGGCGGCGGTCCAAGATGGTCGAGGTGTCATTTTTTTTTCTATTGATGAGGAGGCTCAAGTCGTCATGGAGTGGTGGTTGGTTCAACTTCTGTATATACTTGACTTTTTTTCCTGCCTCCTATGCCTTGTCACACCCTGGAAACAGAAAGGGACTCTGTTCACGCAGCCAGATACAGAAGAGTAAACAGACCTCTTTTTTGTTTTCCCCACAATGTGGCCTAGTTTTTTTTTTTTGCTCTGGCCTGGTTTTTTTTCCTTTTCATCGCAGTGGGCCGGACTTGGCTAGGTGGCACAAGGGGTGAGGGAACGCGCGTCGCAGTATAGGGGAAACCAGGGCTGTTTCTAGGTTGGCAAGTCTGACACGTCATGTCGCTTCCTTTTGATCTTTAGTCTTGACCCTATGTTTCTCTCTTCCTTATTGTCCTTTGCCAGCTTGTCTGTTTCCGCAAACGTGAGAAGCAGCAGAGTTTTTAGAAGAAGAAAGAAAAAAGGACATGGGGGTAAGGAGGCTACGGGGTGGAGGAAAAGATGAGGCAAACGCAGTCTACGAGCTATGAAGACAAATGACAGCGCAGTGTTGCGGCATGTGCGAGACTTTTTTTTTTTACTACTACCTTTTCTGTGCCTTGTTTCCTTGGTTGACTGGTTTGGCTTGGAAAGAAAAAAGTAGGCGTGTTTGCTCTTGGGGCTTATAAAGGCGGCGGCGTGTCTTTTGTCTTGTGTCGTGTTTTTTTAGGAATAGCGCTAAGCACCGCGAAAAGGGGAGAAACAAAAAAGTTTTACAAGAGTGGGCAGTGAGTCGAGTAAACTTGGTTTGACAAAGGATGCCTCGTGTGTTTGCATCGTCGATGCAATGCGGCGTTGGTGTAATGGAACACCGAGGTGGTTTTTTTTTCTTGTTTCTCACCTCAGGCTAGCACGACTTGTGTCGGCTTGCTCCGCAAACGAGGCACAAGGTGGTGACAACGTGATGGACTACAAGGCCTTGCCTAATAGAGATCGTGCTACCTTGACAAAGAAAAAAAAAGAGAGAGAAAAGAGAAGAGAAACACATGTATTCGCAAAATACTATTCATGCTTGGGAAATATTCTCATTCTCTTGTCGTCCGTCTAGACATGCTACCAAGACTACTATTGAAGAAGGATAAGCCTACTCAAAAGGAATATGTGTGTCATGTATACTTGAAGAAGAAGAAGAAACGACAAGAAGCAAAACCAAGAAAAAAGCATACACCTCATCTGCAGCCACCTTGCAAAAGGGAAAAGGAGAAAAAAGGAAAAAAAGAAAAAAGAAGGCTAGACTTGTGCATCGAGGCCGGCCGAGTGCTTACGACAGTCAGCTACAACGCTAGCCCGCGGCGTCTGCAAGCCCGACTGGCAAGGCTCGTCAAGAGTGCCGTCGGCAGAGGGCGTCGACTCGTGGCGAATAGTAGTTGTAATAACGACTGTGCCCGGGGGCGCAGGCCTTGTCACTGGCACTCTCGAAACGGCATTGAGGGGGTGAGCAAGCGCATGGCAAGGCGACATTTCCATGAGCGGAATAGGAGCCAACGGGCCCTGGGCAGTAATTCTGCCCGAGTAGCCATAGGCGTCGTCAACCTTGAAGTGGCCATGGCCAGTGCTGTATCCAGCGTGCACGTCATCAGAGTCATCGCGATAGGGCGATGAGCGCGCCGTGCTCGTCAGAGACACATCGGCAGTCGTCATGGGCGACGTGGGCAGCCCCCGGCAGGGGCTCTTTGCAGCAATAGACGTGCTGGGGCCAGCAAGTTGGCGTCGTGCCGTTGCTGCTCGTGATGATGTTGTGCTCGAGGTGCCTGCGTTGTCCCGCGAAGTGACCCACTGGATGACAACGGCGGAAAAGAGTACTGCAGCGGTGAGCAATTCTGTCAGACTGGAGAGCTGAAAAAAATGGCCATGAATGCCAAGAAACAGGCCCAAGAAACAAGGCAACCTGAAAAAGAGACATGGCCGTGGTTTACCACAGGGGAGTCGTGCAAGGGAAAAGGGGGGGACCAACTGCAAGAGGAGACAAGGCAGCATTTCCAAGAGCAAGATGAAGAAGAAAAAGGGCAAACCAACTGTCGCAGTTGCAGCTCATTAGACACACCCATCCAGGCTCGCCATTGAGGGCCAAAAGAACAGATAGATTGCTACAACGCCAGCCATTAGCCCACCATTTCCAATTCTTGACATTGCCTTCGACTCACATGATGCTGCTAACCAGGGTGAAGACGGCGCCGCAAAAGGTTCGAAAGGCTATCGTCCGAAGCCGAATATTCGCCGGACTGCGAGGCATGCTCCGAAAGGAATATAACCCTGACAACAAACTTGATTAACACCAGCCAATCATTGCTTACTCGAGGCTACCGACTCCTCAAAGGCAAGAGAAACAACATGGTCAAGTATACATTGACAACGGCATCAAAAGAAATGAGTGGAACCATGGCGAGGCCCTGCATGCCAATGATGCATCTGCCATTGTTGAGTCTCGAGATGCGACTGCGTCACCATTAGAGACTAGTAGCCAGACGAGTAACCATGGGACAAGTCTTGTTTACGTACTAGATGAAGTTGAGGAGGACAATGACAACGTAGACGCCCAGCATGCCAAACGAGTTGAAAACGTAAAGCTTGGAGCGTATTCTGCTCTTTGGTGTGCCACGAATAATGTGCTGAATTGGACCCAAGCATCAGTCGGTGCGTCCATGAAACATGGTGTTTGGCGCCGTCTACTCACTGCCTTTTCCACGAGGAAGAGATAAATCAACTAAAGTAGCTCACACGCTTAGCAGTTTTTTTTCCTTTTTTTTTTTGAAATTGTATGCTAGCCATGACAGCCTCTACTCACAATCTACAGGAGCAGAATAAAAGTTAAAAGACTTGTCTTCTTGCTCGAGCACGTCTTGGTCTTACCTTTGTGGTAACGTAGCAGACAAGGCACAAAAGAATGGCACTGTCACAAGTCCTCTGGTTCGTATTGATGCCAAATGCATGCTGCAGCATGGCTGTTGCAAAGACAAAGAGATAGGAATCAGCATAAATGAGAAAGACGACTGCAGTCGAGTGCCCATTTGGGCTCGTCGCCTCGTACAATCAGCAATATACTTCACCAGGCCTGTCAAGAGGCGCATACCCCAAACAACCAGCGGCAGTCGGCTCCAAGACGTAATCGCCAAGGCTCTCTGCGCTACCAGCCCATCGTCAAGTCAGCTCGGCTCTCTCTGACCGACAGTCCGAGCCAGCCAACTCACTGAGAAACAGCGTCAGAACCGTCGTGGCAACGAGAGACAAGGCCATGCTCAGTATCTGCCCAGCAAAGGGGACGCCTTTTGTCGAGTTTCTCGCCTCGAGCGCGTTTGGCATCATTGGCTCTGTACAAGTATATCTTGCTTGACTGAAATCCAAGCCGCAGGCAATGTCGAGATGCCTCCTCCTTGATATGCCCACCAGAGGATATGCTGGACTGGGAGAATGAGCCAGCCGCTTCAACGCAGGCAGGCAAACGGCAAGAGCAGGCGGGTGGCGTCGTGATGTAGGACGTAGGTCAATGCGGATGAGCACGAATGAGAAAAAGGCCAATAGAAAACATATCTCTACCTAGGTGAGTGAGCTGATGCAGAGCAGTGTGAGAGCCGGCCTTGATGCTCATTGACAGGGCGCCTCTTGTTCTCCATCCGCTCTTCCTTCCTCGAGACTTGTCTGCATCATAAGCGGCATGCTAAGCGAGCAAGCCAGGAAAGAGCCGCCTCCGGTCCGAGAAGAGAAAGAGCTGTCCTTGCATCTGCCTCGTCCCAGCTCTTTCAATTTTTTTTGCTCTCTATTCTGCCAGCATAGCCTAGTAGCAGTAGCAGTACTACTACTAACTACTACTACTAGTAGTAGTAGTAGTAGTAGTACAGTACCAGGTGTAAAGCCCTGTATCTCGTAGACGCTACTACAGCCACCGAGCCAGGCCTCGAGACAGTAAAAGAGCCACTAGTATGTACATACATACATGGCTCAAATGGCGGATAAGCCGCACGCCACCATCGTCAAGCCACCATCGACATTGTGCAACGCCGCCTCGCACCCCCCACTCTAGGCGTCAAAATTTGAGACCTGAGAAATTCGGCTCCGTGTTTAGTCTGGGCCCCTAAGGCCTCTGTCCATTTGCTTTTTTTCCCTTCTTCTTTCCCTGCCTCCCCCTGTCCGAGGCGCCGCCCTTTGCCCTCCCCCCCTGGTCTTGCCCTTTGGTGACATCGTGGCGCTTCCTCGAGCAAGCCGCAATTTACAATTTAGCCTCATCAACGTCAATGCCTCTCTCCATCAACATGGTCCTGGTCCCTACACGGCTATAGCCCTTCCAGACTTAGTTGCCTCCTTCTCTTGCCCCGTGCGTCTCTTTTCGTCTCTCTTCTTCACCCTTGTTACCCAATGACACCAGATACTCAATGTCCACGGCTTCATGTTAGCCGCAAGCCCATGTCTTTGGTGCTCCGCCACTGGTTTCAATTCTCTGCTTGATATTGCCCATTACGTCGTGCCGGGCTGTGAGTCGGCGAGACATGCAGTCCCACCACATGAATCCTTCTTGCTTCCCCAATAATCTACAAGACTCTTCATCCTCGACACATGCCAATAGTATATTATAACATTGACAAGGGCATGCTCACTCCACAAGATACGAGACAAAATTGTTTCCCGGGCACTCCATCAACGTGCCTCGTATGCTTCAGCCTCGGCCCTCCTTTGTTTTAACAAAGAAAAAAAAAGAAAAAAAGAAGCAAAATGTCCCAAATGCAACCATCTTTCCTCCAAAACGCCGTGCCATGCTCCTGGTGCGCGATTCTTTGCTCGTGTGTCGTTCCATCCTCGTAATGCTTGGCCCCCCAAAAAACGCCAGAAAACCCCGTGCCTGGTCCAAATCTTCATGACAACGTCTAGACTACAAGTGTTGAGCAAATATTCCTGGTTGCAGCACGTGAGGCTTGCCTGGGCCATTGGGCATCAACCACAGAATTCATCAATTTTCCATCGTCAATAGAGCTAGTGTGCTTGGCGGCCTGCAGACTGAGCTCTTGTGCGTATCCGAAATTTATCCTTGAGACGGTCAGTAAGTCGAGCCCTGTGTCGACTCTCTGCTTCATCCCCATTGTGTGAACCATCCTCATGCGTCTGTGAGCGCATCTGTCTCAGAGCTTCCATTCGCTCCTCCACTGGCGCTTGCCGCAGTCGGTTAATATCCAAGAAGCGGGAGAGACGGCTAGACTGGGCGTGTGATGCTGTATTGGCCTCGTCCGTCTCCATTGCCAGTGGAGGAGGGAGTGAGACGTCGTCTTCGGCGCCTGCTTCCGACGTTGCGGAATTGCGCTTCTTCTTGCTCTCAGGCCGGAGATCAAGTCGACTATCGACGTCAGTCAGCGAATCCATCTCGGCGTCTCAAGACTTGAGCAATCCGGCCACTTACCAAAGTGGGCATGTTCCCGAAACGTTGACGAGCCATGGATCAACACATCTAGGGTGGTATTGATGATTGCAAGGGAGTACTCGGACATCTTCTCCAACTTTAAAGTCGTCAGTGCAGATGGAACATCCCAGGTGCTCGTCACTTGTTTCTCTATGCTCCGAAGCGTCGGCATTGGTTCCCGACAGCAGCGTCTCTCCGCTTGGCCTTCGCGCCGTCGCAGCAGCATCGGATCGCTGTCTGTCATAGGTGCCATTTGCATCAGTCGTTTGCGCAGTGCCATCGCGCCCATCTACGGTAGCCGTGTCCAATTCCAGCTCGGGATCTGGCTTCGTAGTATGCTGATTGCCAAACTTGACAATGGGAATGGTATCGAGAACAGCCCGAGCCAGTCCCTTGGCGCGACTCTGGCGTGGCCTGCCGCCAAAAGCACCCCGCGGCCCATACCTTTCGGGATAGCGATGGGCGCGAATGGCGCCAGTGGCGATAATGATGAGGAAAAGCACAGTAATGAGTCCCGTGATACTATAGAGGATGCTCATGGCAACTGCCGAATTGTTGGTGCTGCCACCGTCTGGAGAGCCATCTCCGGCTTCTTGATCCGTGGTGGCGTTTCCCGTTATCAAGACCTTGACGTCACCACCGGCCGTTGGGCTGCTGCCGTTGAGGTAGCTCAGCACGTTGGAAGCTTCTCCTGCATCCACCATTGTGAGGATGCTGGTGTAGGGAAGTGCCTCATCGTCGCTCAGTTTGCACCAGTTCCTGCTGGTTGAGTAGAGCACAATTGCCTTGGGACGCTGGTCCATGAGATCCGTGAGCATCGAGTCGGGATTGATGAAGCTGTCGCCGCTCGGCTTGTCACAAGACAAGTAGGCAACGTCACTGAAGCCGCTGATTTGCTTATAAGTAGAAACATTTGCAGGTTTCAGGTTGCCGTAAATGTGGACAATCTGGAAAAGGTATCAAGGAAAAAGAAAGGGTCAGCACTGTGCTTCATAGTGCAGCGCATCAAATCATATTGGCAGATACATCCAAGGCAACATACTCCGCGCGTGCGCTCCGATTCGTTGAGCCCAAGATTTTGAGTCAGAGGTATAATAGTGAGTTGCAGTCCGGGCTTTGACGACAGCGACATTTGCAGTGCATTATCCGATGCGTAGGCAGGCACCTCTTGCTGGGCAGAAATGGTTGCTTGAGCGATGACGAGCCACGCGCGGACCAGCAGCAGCAGCAGCAGAGCCAATGTTGGCGACTTGTGCGCCGCCATGACAAGCAAACAGTGTCGGGGCCGAGCCGAGGACACACGGAGCACACGCAGGGCGGTGAGGCCCAGTGCGTGAGCAAAAAAAAAAAAAAAAACTCTGCCTGGGGCAGAAGCAGCCGATGTTGGTGAGTGCCAAAGGCTGATCAAATCATGACAAGTAACGACGACAACATCGGATTCGGCACGGCCGGCAGGCGTTGTCCAACGGTTGTGGCTGTGAAGTCGAGATGCGGGCGCTGGGGGGATGCGAGGGCCGAGGCAGATGGAGGCCAGCACAGCAGCCAAGGGAGCTGGGACGACGGGCTTGAGGTTACTATGGTAGGAGATGGATGAATGACGAAAGGATCATGGCCAAGTAGTGGAGGAACTCGGGGGACTGAGGCGGTGCCTTGATTGAGCCAAAACTGTCCAGATCCGAGTGTCCCGGTACCAGCGCTCTTGGCGTCTGCCAGCAGCTGGCGGCCGTTTGTCTGGCAGTACGTAATGCACGTGTAGGTACCTCGGTATTCTGCAGCGTGCTCTGCCTGCGCCATGCGGGAGGCGGTAAGGGCTCTGGGCCAAGTACTAGTAGTAGTAGTAGTAGTACTAGTACTACTAGTACTAGTAGTATTGCGTAGCGCTAGGAAAAGGGCTGCTGTAAGGTCCATGACGCCTCAACGCGACGCCTCAACGCGACGCCTCAACGCAGCGCTGCGAGACAAACATGCAAAGACAACCTTGGATCACAAACCTTGGGCGTCGGGCATATCTCTGCACAACTGAGCTTGGCCTGTTGGATACTTGTCCCTGCTCTTGTACTGACACATGCATCGGACAGCCCACTTGTGAGTGAGTGAATAAAATACACGTCGTCTTGCTGTGGATGCTAAATGCCACTAATACCAGCCGTCACTTGCTACCAACAGAGGTATCAGCATGTAGTATCTGCATCCTCCTTGGATGGCGGCAAGCAAGCCAAGCTACCCTTCCCTCTCGACTTGGTGATGAGTGGTCCAGCTGCATGCGGCACACACACACACACAAAAACACGTAGAGTACACCTGGGGGCCAAGGGACGTGGCTTGCCGTCTTGCCGTCTTGGAACTTGCCATCCATGCTTCTTCTCTCGTGGCTAGCCTCAAAATCGAGTCCCGCCATCAGCCACAGCACCCGCGCCTGGGCAAAGTGGGCAGTGGGCCAATCGCGGTGAGCAGGACCAGCTGCAAAAGCCAAGTGTCTCGACAATAGGACCTCGACATTGTGAGACATTGCGTCCGCGGTCAGGACGGTTCGTGGGGTCACGAGGGCGGAGGCGGACGGCATCGCCTTGACGCCATGGCAGTATCCCATCATCAGCATCATCATCATCATCTTTTTCCTCGTCATGTCCAATCTGAGCCGGCTTGCTGCATCTTGTCCGTCACAATTACGCACGCTCAATCTGAGCCACCCTGGCGCGCTCTCATGGACAAGCAGCATGGCGCTCACGCCCAAGCCAAACAAGCCGTCGGCTCGACGCCTACAACTAGTCGACAGACTGATTGCGCGTCATGACGAGGTGGCAGGGTCATGTAGCCGAGCAAAAGACACTACTAGCACTACTAATAATAATACTCTACAAGGTGTGCAGGTGTGTATTTACCCAAGGTATACTTGCAGCTTGTAGTAGACTTGCATGCGCGCTCCCGCCAGGCTTAGCAAGCACCACGCCCTGCTTTTCCATAGGCGCTCGCTCCGTCGACAGCGCTGTCGCGCATCAGGTTTCAGCCGTCCTGCGAGCGCCTCTGGATTTCATTTTCCATTCCATGACCTACATATAGATATCCTGCTTCAAACAATGTATGTACGGCACACGCGCATGCCGGCCTACATGCCCATGCCATGCACCCACCAGACCTGAGCAATGCAAATTCGTCCCCCTCTTCAGCCGTCCATCGTCTCTTGTTTGTCTCCACGCCCCTCCCTTCCCCTCCCTTCCTTTGCCCAGCATTTTCCCCCCGGGTAGTGTCGCTTCGTATATACGAAACACTCAGTCGCACCCAGCCTCTACCGTCACTGCCGCAGATTTCAACTACACCCTTTTCTTCAAGTTTCTTTTTTTTTGGCCTTCTTGTCTTCACCCCCCTTCTCTCCGCAAAGTTCCTGCCCCGCTCCCTCCCTCCCTCTCTTTTGCCCATCCGTGTCGCGGCATGCCGGCATGACAAAGCAAACTCTTCGTTGTGTTTTGATCCAAGACCGGCTTCCGCCTTTTCCTGCCTCATCAGACCTGGCCTCATGTCTTTTGCCGTTCCATGCCGCGTCTCCGGAGCCGAGCCTGCCTTCAGCAAGGAAGAGGCATGCCACAGAGGTATCTGTACATGGCCCTCATGTAGAGTACAATCCACTCGCTGGTTTGTGCGTTGTACATTGCTTAAAAGGGTATAATGGACCCTCGTGGCATGTCGGAGCCATCAGACGACACGCACACCGTAACATCGGCTCTCGTTTTGACAGCCACCAGACGCCCCCCCCCCCTCTCCCTCTCTCCTCTACTCTACTAGGCCCCGCTCCCTCCCGCAAACGTACCTTTCGTGGCTCTGGGGCAAAGAGACCACCGAGGGGGGTCGAGAAGAAAGAAAAGAGTTTGGGGCCATGCAACTTGTCGGCCCCGGTGCCGGCTGGCAAAAGTCAACCCCCAGCTCACAGCTACTACATGAGAGACAGCCAGATTACAAGACACGACGGCTCTGTCGAGTGCCGCGTCTCGGAACTGTTGGACCCTATTTTTTTCCCCCCCTCTCACAGGGAGCCTTACCAATTCGCTCCATCTCACCGTCTACACGAGAGTAGACTCGTAGCATTCATAGCACTCATAGCACCCATAGCATCGGTGCAAACAAATCGACTAGTACGCCACCGATATAGCTGTGCATAGCAATGTATGTACATGTAGAGAGATTTACACCTGCACATGCATATACACCTACAGTCCGATAGCCAAGTTTTTTAAAAGTAGCATGAGGTGTATATCAAAGTGCATACATACATAGCCGCAGCTGCAAAGGCACTTCATTCATCAAACGCCTCGTAATTATCCATAGGGCTAGTTTTCCGCAGACCGTTCTCGTGCCGCCTTGTTTAAGCTTCTTCTTGACTTGTTGATACAACGACTTGATTTCCATGCAGAGGCGCGACTACCGCTATTCGGCCCATGCCCCCCAAGGTACACATGGTACCTCTGTCTGGTTGCTGCTGTTCATCTGAATCCTCTGCCTGCCAAGCGCCGTTCCCTCGCAGCTACTTGACCTATCAGGCGCAATGTGATATGGAACGGAAACGGGTTCGTTCGCATCGCTTTCCGATTGCTCCGTGCTCTAGAGCCGCCCGAGACATGAGACGACCTCGCATTCAAGACAGTATGGAAAAACAAACACGTGTCTCGTGCGTGTTTGGTTTTTACCCCTAGACCTTGTTGTCGTTTCGGCAGCCACCGATCACTATGGCCGGCCAAGCAATCATGCCATCATGTGCTGCTCGTGAATCACTCATATCTTGTTTCATGTGTACTGTACTCGAGCAAATTTTGACGTCTTGCGGAACCCGGAAGCGTGCATGGCTCTCATGTCGAGCGTCAGTGGCTCCTGGTGCGCTGACGAGTATAATGCACGACACACATGTGTGTACGTGGCCGAGGAGGAGGCGCAAATTTGTATAGACGTTGCAGTGTCACAAAGACGACAAATGATACCTGTCAGATTTCCTCCATGTCTTCCAAATCGTCCATGGGAGCAAAGTCGCCAACATCGATGCGCTCTGGTCGCACAAAGACGCCGTGCTTTAGATGGCCAGGCTGTCCCCAATAGCGCGTGCCAGCGATGCTGCCGTCATTCTTGCCGACTGGCTCGTCCAGCTCGATGCCCACCCAGATACCCTTGCCGCTGGGAATCTCAGGAACTTCGCCCACATATCTGACGATCCCCCGGCGCGTGTCGTCGCCGCCAACGCGACACCGCTTATCCACCGCTATGCCCCGCTGGCGCACGTCGCATTCGAGAGCCTCCAGCCTGGCCTGTTCGTGGCGGGGAGCATCAGGGTCGAAACGGCCCAGTTTCTGAGCCTTTTTCCACGCAAGCACTGAGTCGGTTTTTTTTTCGTATTCTTCCTCAGGCATCACATACTTGTCGACACCCGATGTGTCATTCAAATTGAGACGAGCCCCTGGTGGGCGTCGGTCCTGCACCTGCCGCACAACCAGGACCGGGTCAGTCTTTGTCGAGCCGTTGCTAAACTAGGACCATGGCAAAACACGCAACAATTACAGGCAGGGAGCAAGAGCAAGGCAAACCACGGTCAGATGGGGGAGAAGAAAAAGAAAAAAAGAAAGTAACTGGGGGCCCAGACGCGAACCGGAAACCGGCAGCATCCGCCAAGCTTTGGCCAAGGCGGAGGCGAGTTCATGCGCTGGTTTGTCGTGATGAGACAAATTTGTCACATGCGACATTGAGGGTGGGGGGAGGGGACAAAGAAATCAAAAAGTTGCAAGTAGAGAATATTAAAAAAAAAAAAAAAAAAAAAAAAGGCTGAAGAAGCACAGCGAAATTATGGTGCCGTCTGCTTGACATGGCCTGCCCCTGATCCTTGACAACATGCTGTCTCATCAATTGGACAAATCAAGAGGATGCTGGGCCGACTTACATGCAGCTCGGCGTAGGGCACCAGGGGAAAACTGGAGAGCCGGATGTCGTCGTCGTCAGCCGCGTCAATGGGGATGCGTTCCGCCCCTGCTGATGCCTGAAGGCTCAGTTTCTGCGACGACGGGGGAATGCCCGTCACTGTCTCGAGCTTTGCTTTGAGCTGGCCGACAGTCCACGACGGCGTGATGCGCCGCTCCGAAACGGCATTGTCTGAGATGACCTGCAGAGGCACGTCGGCCATGGCTTGGGCGTCGTTGGACCGTTTGCTTTTTCTTTCCCCTCGAGGGCGGGCTCGGAGAATGTCTCGGAGAAAAAAAAAATCAAGGCACGAACCGGCGCTCTTCACAAATGCGAGGAAAAAGTGGAGATATGGATAAGGACGAACTCGAGTTGAGATTGAGAAGAGAGAAACGAAACAGACTGGATAGAGCAGGGGGAAAAATAGACCAAAATGGAAGAGACGGCGCAGCATGATGCCCAATGGAACTCATGCAGGGGCGCCCGATAGCAAGGCTCAGTGCTCATCAGACAATGGCGAGGCCGATGCTGTCGGGGCTCTTGGGGCAGGCCACGGGCAGGCCACGGGCAGGCTACAGGCAGGCAGGCAGTCAGCCACACCCTAAACACACGGCTTCGGGGAGCGCTGCTACCCTACACCTAGGGCAACCATGGGCCGTCAGGCCATCTACAACTGCATGCATGCATGCACCACCAGCCTGTGTCACTGCTGTCGCACCGGCGGCTGGCCGCAACAAACCACGGCCAAGAGTTTCATCAGCGATGCATGCCTCGCTAACCTGGTCTGCCTGTCTGTGGCGACTGCGGTGCGTACAAGGTGGCCTTGCAACTGCCATGCCTGGACTTTTGTCAAGCCTCTTCTTGTTGGCTGGGGTACGGCACAGCAGGCACTCTGGCAACAAGGAGGCTCTTGCACGAGGCCGAGGATGTAATCAGTGACAAGAGAGGCTTGTTTACTGCCCGAGTTGCCATGTTATGCGATAGGAGTCTCCCCCTTGGTGATCGCCCGTGTCGCCGGTGTGTAACCGTCTCGCATGTCTATTACATTAGTAGTAGTAGCTCGCTACTAGCACTGCTACTAGTACCAGTACTACTAGTAGTAGGTAGAAAGAGCAGTAGTAGTGCTGCAACGAGGTACAACTACACCACTGACGCAGCAGCCAGCATTGTTTGTACTACTAGTAGTAGATAGTAGTAGTAGTAGTAGTAGTAGTAGTAGTAGTAGTAGTAGTAGTAGTAGTAGTAGTAGTAGTAGTAGGCATGGCACACACCTTGGCAAAGGCCGCAGACTACAACAACGGCAGTGCTCGGCTCCGTCAGCCAGCCTGTGTAAAGCCAGCTCGTTCTCGGAATGGACACCTCATGCCTGCCTGCACATCTTGGCCACCACCTCGTCGTCCATCCATGGCCGTGACGCGGTAGCACCTTGTAGCAGGCTGTCTGGTGCAAATGGCAATATAAGCGTGATTAATAGCAGCTCCTCCTATAGACTGAGCTTGGCTACTTAGTTGCATACAAATACTACACACTTACATATGCGGGGCGTTCGGCATGTCTTTGTGACAGCCCGCGCGGATCCGGCCACCTGGTTGCCAGAGGGGGCGGGCAAGACGACTAGACTCGGCGTACTCTGTACTTTGAAGCGTGGCCGTCTGCTTGGGCTCGTCTCCTCCGGCTCGTCGACGCAAACGAAGCTGGTGTCGGTGGCCGCTGCGGCAGGCGGCCGAGCGGGAAAAAGCATGAAACACTCTGCTGCACGTCCCACGACAAGTCACAGCAAGTGCATCCAGTCTGTTTCCGCAGGCGGCACGGCCTGGGAGCAGGCGGGTCGAGGTCTCGTCTCTTGTCGAGCTGGGGAGCAAGAGACCAGGCAAAGAGAGAATTGCTTTGGCTGCGTCAGGAGGGCCCTTGGCCCGCCCGTGACATGGCGATCTGGCGCCACCAGAAGCAAGCAAACGTCCCACATGTCGCGTCAGCCTTTGCAAAACGGCCTTGCATTCTTCAAGAGTGGGCGTTGAGATGCGGGCGTTGAGATGCCCGAGGCACACTCACCGCCACCTCGCAACCTTGAACTGTCATGTTGCCTGAGCCAAACAAGTCGCACCGCCGTCTAGTGCCGTCCCCCACTCTGGAAACCCTTTTCCGGCTGTGCATCACGCACCGGTACTCGTCCGGCAAACAGACTGCGTTGAAAAGGCTGCTTCCGCCGCCCAACGCACTCCCGCCTTGCCCGAACCCTGCCCGCCTCGATGCTCTCTTGTACGCGTTGCCAGCCTGTGTCCATGGCGTCACCACAGGGCAGCAATAGCGGCCGGGGGTGCCTGTAGTATCCCCAGACCAAACACGCACTGGCTGCTACATGCGCATGCTGCTGCCCCCGACCAGGGCCATGGAGGCGCCGACCATCGGCCATTGTCTGTTCTGTCAGCCAGCCAGCCTTTTTTGCCTATTCAGCCCGCGCCATTTGTAATGGCCTAGACGACGTGCCCATTTGGAAAAAGCGTTGGGGGCACCTCGCCATCCACGCAGGGATGCAACGGTGCACGGCCAGCTCAGGCTGACCGATACTCAAAAGCAAAGCATGCCTGCCTTTCTTGCATTTCGGGTTCAACAGCAGCCACGTATGTAGCACGGCTGGCGTGGGAGCCTAAACAGCAGTGCCGGGGCAAGCCACGCCCCAGACCCAGCCTCGCCTCTTGCTGCCCATGGCCCGTCTGCATGCTCCCGACCTGTTGCCGTCGAAACCAAGCCTGTCACCCAAACAAACGCTCCTTGGTTGCCAGCGCAGCCCGTCTGGGCCTTGCCTGCCCATGGACTCGACATCTGAAACCTGGCGAGCAAACGCAAAGACGCGCCAAACAAAAATAAAAAATTGCAAAAATCCTGCTCCTTGGCCTCTACTTGGGCATCAACACTGATGCGTCAGGCACTGGGCCATCATGATGACATGACATGGCACACAGCGCTAGCAGTGCCTTGTTGGTCTTGCTCTCTTCTTGTCAGCCGCTCCATGTCCGACGTCTGAGTGTTACAGAGCATCCGAGGTGGTTTGCATTCTCCGTTTCGCCTGGACTCGCTTCCCCCCCCCCCCACTGCTTCGACAGCCAGCTTAAAAATCCATCTAAAACTACTAGCTACGACTACTACTACTAGTATATACATACATACATACGTACATAGACACATAAATACACACACATTGCATACGTGGACCCCCTCCAAACGGTGCCGTTCGCGTCCAGGGGCTGGGGCCCTAGAAAGTGTGGAGGAAGTTTCGTACCCATACAGGCTCACCGTGTGCCGTTTCGAGTCCTCGTACACAAAAAAAAAAGCAAGTGAAATGCTCCAAGGGCTAGTCCTCGCGAACAGGCGTTCATGTTGCCTCTGCATCAAACCAACTGGCAGCCGTCTCTTCCTCCCACCCGGCTAGGAAACAAATGGCCAGGAGAAAAAAGGGGGCCGCTGCCAACCTCGGCAGACGCGCTGGGAACGAGCTGACCGCCAGTTCGCCTTGAGCCCCCAAAACAAGCATCAGAGTGAATTGCCGGCAGCTCTCTTGCCCCCGTCGGCACATTGTCTGGTATGGATTCTGGGCCGGGCCCAACCACGTCGTCGGATTAGGCCCGCCTCGATTTGGTAGCTGCTAAAGGCAAGCCTTACCCGAAGCTTAGCGCACAGACAATGGACGCCAACCTGTGCCTTTGGAAGCTGGCCTTGTTGCAACAATGGCCAGGCCAGGTGTTTTTGGGCCTGGCTAGCTCGTATCGTGGCCATCCAGGTGGACAGCCTCGGCCACTGCATCCTGTACATCAGCTCCTGCATCGCCAGCCAATGCTGCCATGCAGGTTGCATCTCGCGTGACTTGATCTCGCCACCGTACACATATACCTCGCGATACAAAGCACGCACCATGGGGGCCGTGGAATCAAGGTACATGTAGGGTACACATGGGTACAGGCACGTCGCTCAATCAATCAAGACCAGTTCCCATCCGTGCTTCCAGATGGGGCGGGCCAGATCTTCGGCGGCCCAGCCACTCGTCGACTGACAGCCATCGAGGGCGCCTTGTCGCGCCGCCGTCAGTGCATGCAGCTATCCGTACAGTGTCGTCTTGTGCACCTCGTGGGAATGCTAGATATCTTGGAGTCCAGAGTCGGAACCCCACTCCGAAAAGCCCTCACTGTTTGCGTCGACAAAAGAGGCCAGACGGGATTCTTTGCTGCTCCACGAGAGATGCGAGAGCATGGTCTCTTGGC
This sequence comes from Ophiocordyceps australis, assembly GCA_002591415.1. Classification (NCBI taxonomy): domain Eukaryota; kingdom Fungi; phylum Ascomycota; class Sordariomycetes; order Hypocreales; family Ophiocordycipitaceae; genus Ophiocordyceps; species Ophiocordyceps australis. The sequence continues at coordinate 844 of NJET01000021.1, read as the reverse complement.
CCAGAAGTATATCCATTTGCATTATATCGCGGCCGCCTCTGCATGTCGGACAAGACGCCGTGACAATGCGACGCCGCAAGCTCGGTTCCAAGGTCGACACCCCTTGGACGCCTGGGCATTTGGAAGCGCTGCCTCCCTTGCCCAACTGCTAATGAGGTGAGCCATGCCATGGCCTTGCTTGGCCCTGTCCTGCCCGGGCTCGCTTCAGTCAATGCCGCCTTGGGCCATGGTGTGCATCCATTGTGCTCTAGGGGACCCTCGACCCCAGACGTTGCGTGCGCGCACCTCCCATGGTAGAAGAGCTGCATGCGACATGGAGCCGACACAGTATAGGTGGCACACCCCCCACTCCACCTTGCCAGTTCCACTCTCTGCAACTGACGACCACGATGGATCAAGGCCCTGGTGGCTGGCTAGCCAAATACCCGAGTTCCGACAGTAGGGCGCTACGGCATCTGCTCGAGTCTGGACACGCTGGCTTGGAGTGCATTATGCGAGCGACCTCGCATGCCATGGAGCCTCGCCCACCTCTGCATACTCGTCTCTGCCGACACAACGCGTCACTGCTTCTCTTCTTCCAAGCCCTTTCTTTTCGCGTGCGACACACGCCGAGATTGCGAGAGCCAAACACCAAAGCGGTCTAGGGCCCGTCTCCCTAGCTCCTCGCCAGGTAGCAGGTATATAGCGACATGTTAGACTAGCCGATAGGACAAGTGGTGACGGCGGAGAGCGGTCAAAGATCTTTTGTCCAGGAGAAGGAATAGAAGAGCCGCCAGGAGAGTGAAAGAGGTGGGGGATATGGTAGTGGGGGGGAGGGGGAAGCCCAGGGGGTGGGGGGGAGGGG